>PVJH01014471.1:0-56838 GCA_004026705.1 Nesogale talazaci
CCAAATGGAACCTGATAACAAAAATGCAGCTAAAATGTCTAGTGTTTCAGTATAAAAAGCCTTGAGTTCAGAAAGTAGCAATAAAACTTTATCACAGCATAGTTGCTCATGCAACTATGCAGATGGGATTAAACAGGAACCAGCACACCAGTTGTCTTAAAAATGATGGCATTCGGCTATTTTTTTCTTTCAGGAAAGCAGTTTACTCCTTTTAGTTACACAGTGGTTAGAGAAATAGGAATGAAAAGTTCAAATATTTAAGCTTTCATTTTATATTATGCATATATATAGCTTCAAATCTTAACCTTTCAATCTGTTTCAGGTAGCTGAGATTACTATTTTGCTTAATGATGACAAATTTGTACTTCACAACAATAAAAATATATTACTAAAATCAGTTTATATTGTGGCTGCTGTGAAATCATGAATCATATTGAACACATTTTTGTATTTCTAATACTTATTACACTGACTGGTATTTATTATGACCTTATAAAATATTATTTCACAGAATGAATTAATGGCTATATTAGTCAAAAGTGTTGTAACAAAGGGCAACTTTCTCTTTGCCTTGATACTGAGCTTAGATCTGCCTCCATACTCCATCCTTCTTTACCTGTTCTGACATCCCCCATCCCTACATTCCACTACACTCTACATCTAAACCGGGTTCAACAATTTGTTGATATGATACACAGCAATCTCAGAGAATGCTCAAGATAAAGGATAATAATTATTTGTTTACTTAATTATTTTTTTAGGAAAGTCAGTAGGCTTCCCCCAGTGAGGATCAGTAAACAGTAAGGACACAGTCGCTGGTCTCCTCAGCCAGCAGCCCAATCTCTCTGATGTTCTTTCCAGTCTCCCGTGCTAACCAGGCCTTACCCCACCAAGTCTGACCCCATCCAGTCATTTGGTGAGAGTTACAGGAACTTGGGTAGAAGAGCCATATTAAGAAATTCCACTCCAATACAAACTGACATTCTAAAATTATCTTTAGAGAAAATGTGTTCAAATGTGATACTAATGATATTGTTTCATAATTCTGCCTTCCTTTGTACCACCTTTTGTCAGCTGGGAAATGGATTTGAACATTCCAGTTGATTAGTCAGATAGTTTTTTCCAATTGTCTTGCCATGGGACAAGTAGACATTCCCAGTGTTTTATGTCTATATTAAAACATCTCAATGGATAGTCTGTCAATTTATAGAGCTTTGTTTTATGTCAGTATTTTTAGTGTAGTGTGGACTTCGCTCTTCAGTATCACTAGTTCTTGATAACATGCTAGCTCTGGAAATAGTTGAATATCAACTTTCTCTTTGGTATAGTGGATCTGTCTATTCTTTGAGTCTTTGAGTGATGTTTCTTGTATTATTCAGGCTTCCCCCACCCCCACCCCATGGAATACTTCAGGACTGCAACCTGAGACTATCACTTGGAGAAACGTCTGGCCCATTTTTCCTTTTGATATTCTAAGTCCAGAGCTTTCTATACCTCCTTATCATTAATCTTGCTTTCTTGAACCATCCTTTGGAATTTTTGGTTCAACATTTTTAGTTTGTCATTTCTTTCAGCATTGTATGGATAAGAAAGTACTGAAAATACAAGTCATATCCAGAAGAGGATTTAGAACTAAGGATATCATTGCACATGTCAGATAGATTCAGTTGCAAGCAGAGAATACCAGAAAGGTATTTCCTTCTGTTTTATGAATACAGAAAGACATTTGAGTGTGCATTTTATAACATATCATGAACCACTGAAATAAATCTCAGAACACAGTATCAAGATTGTAGGAAAACCCATTTTCAATTTCTGATGTGCAGATGAAACAGCCTTGCTTGGTGAAAGTACTGATGCCTTGAATCACTGATGAAAACAATGAATGCAACCTTTAACATGGGTTAAACCTCAACATAAAACAAAAGTTCTCACAACTAGATGAGTAAACCATGTTAAGATAAACAAAGAAAATAAATATTGAGGTTCTCAGAGATTTTATCTTTCTTGTATCGACAATTAATATCTATGGAGGTAGTAGACAGGAAATCAAAGTCATGTGGCTGCTGGGGGCCATCAAGGCAGCTCTGATTCAGAAGAGCCAGATTACAGAACAAATGCTCTGTCTTTTTCTGTCCTTGTTATGTCCTGTCAGTGTATCTCTTTGGGATTCTACACACACACACACACACACACACACACCTACTACTTACCAAGCATGATGTCTTTTTTTTAGAACTCGAACACCAAAATTCAAGTGCATCACTTTTGTGCCAGGCTTCCTTACTTATTGTTCCACTTCACTAGCATACGGGCTCTCAGCAATGCCATGGCTAGGGCACGGTGACATACTTGCTCTGAACACGTGTAACGCAGATTTGCCCAGTGAGATGTATACATTGATTTCTTAACTGCTAATTCCATGAGTGTTGATTGTGGAAATCCTGATAACATATTTTTTTTTACTTGTCATGATGTCTATTGGCATAATAGTGAACTCTTTTGTTTTCTTTCCCCTGAGCTATGATCTATAATGACAGCTATTGGATCTTCATCAGCAAATGCTTTCACTAAGGAAGGTTGTGTGACCTGCACATTTCAGGTTGTTAATGAACATTCAGGGAAGGCTGGTGATGTCATGGCTTGCACCCTGAGCTACTTACTGCTGACTAAGCTATTGGAAACCTCCTCAGAAGACACTCCTCAGAAGAACAATGAGGCTATCTACTATTGTAAAAATTTAGTCTCAAAAACCACAAAGGCCATTCTACTTGACATATAGGATCTCTCTCCCTCTCCCTCTCCCACATCAAGTTGATGCCAACTGATTGACCCTACAGAACAGGACAGAACAACTTCTGCAAGGTTCCTATTCTGTAATTGTTAATGGGAGTAGAAAGCCCTGTCTTTCTGCCACCGACCTGCTGAAATTTCCAACCACCAAACTGATGGATCACCACAAAGAAGCACTCTGCCACCAGGGCACTACTAGGGTGACCAAAAGGCAAAAGTTACTTGGTGACAGTGAATGAATGAGTCTCTACCAATCTTGATGCTATAGTTTTCCCCGTATAGTTTATCTTCTCAGAATTTTTCTCTTACTCTGGATATAGAGGGAATAAGTACGGTGAAAACTATTCAACCCTCACACACCTTTTCTGATTTTGAACAGAATTTCCCTATTTTGTACAGGGTTCTCCTCTTCTCTTAGAATGACTGCCTCTTGATCTATGTGTAGGTTCTACATGAACGAAATGAAGTGTTTCAGAATTCCTATTACTCACAATGTTACTTATAGTTTATTATTATTCATACATTCAAATGCCCCTGCATTGTCAATAAAGCATAAACAAACATCCTTTTGGTATTTTGAGTTTTTAACCAACATCATTTGATGTCAGCAATAATAGCCCTCATCCCACCTCTTCTTCTGAATCGAGTTTGCATTTATGACAGCTCTACAGTGCTCATCTTTTTGCAATAATTTTATAATTATATTCATCACAATTTTATTGGAAAATTATATTAATGATATTATTGTGCTTTAATTTTCACATTCTGTTTAGTCTTTCCTTTGGCAGAAAGACAGATATTTCTCCAACTGATTTGTCAAGTAGTTTTATTTCATTTATTGAAATAGATTAGTGAATTCTTCCTATAAATCATCAATTTGTTGAAACATTTTAAACTATTATTTCTATCCATTCCAAGAACATTGCTTTTCACTAATTCTTTTAATGCCCAGGATACTTCTCCCTTCAAAGTGTTAGTTCTTCTTATTTTTTAGCACTTTCATGGTACTTCTTCCACATATGTAATTCAATAGTTCAATTATATCAAAAAGTTATTTAACCATTACCAGAATCCATATTAGAACATTTTCTTCCTTATGCTTATGGTTATCAGTGTATTTTTTTAATTATAGAAAAAATAAATACTAAACATTATTATATTCAACAGCTTCCACATTAATAATTCAGTGCTATCTATTACACTCTTTGTTGTGCAGACATTACTGACATTCCTCTCTAAATTATTCTACCACCATTGACATATGTTCAATGCCCACTAAGCAAAAACTCTTCCCCCTTAACCCACGGTAACCACTGATCAAATCTGGTTCCTTTCTTCTTCTTTTTCTCTTTTAGTAGTTTCCTTGATACCAAATTTACATATCATACACTTCCATAGTAAAGTTGCTTTACTATGTTGTATATGCATCATCACAGTCCGTTTTAGTGATCCCTGCTTCCTCCCTCCTGAATTCATTGTCTGCTCTCCAATTCTCCTCGGCTTTTCCACCTCCTTCCCCTGTAAGTCAATGAATGCATCAGGTATTGTTTTCATGCACTCACAGTTTCTGTGCTTCCTAAACTGGGATACTTAACAGAAGTAATAAAAGATGAAAGCTAAATTATAGTAATATAAAGATAAAAATTAAAATGAAGAAATAAATGATCATCAGTAATTTTTTAAAATCTAGAGAAGAAATTTCTTGATACCAAATTTACATATCATACACTTTCATAGTTAAGTTGCTTTTAAAAGAGTTGTATATACATCATCACAATCTGTTTTAGTGTCCCCTGCTCCCTCCTGAATTCATTGTCTGCTCGTTGTGGAATAAACATGAAATACTTAAAACTGCACAAATTCAGGACAAACCAAAAGGTCAATAAATCAAATATTATTTTATAGTATGCAAATCCATTACTTCTTAATCATATGCTCCCTCATGAAATTGTTGAATGTCAACAAAATTACTTTGGTATAATGACTCCATGTATTCTTTTCATATTATTTGGATGCTTCGTGAATCCATCATGGAATGCTTCAAAATATCAACTCAAGGTTTTTTTTAGCTTAATTTATATTCTGTGAATTACATTTTCATATTCATAGCACATCATCAGTTTGCTTTCAACAATTTTGTCTCAACTCATCCATTGTAAATTATTTATATATTAAAAATAGAATGCTTATAATTTATTTATAATTTATAATTTACTTATTATAAATTACAATATTTATAAAATATTATAAAGAATATCATGTTATAAATTATTTATATGTAATAGTTTTATTAACATATCTTACATAATCCAATATACACATTCAATTCTGTTGTTCAATCCTATTGAGTGAAGTTATACAATTATGATTGCTATAAGCTCCCCCTCACTTCTCCCCTCCTTCCTGTCAACTTAAGCAACCATTACTCCTGCAACTATTTCTGAAGTGCCATCTATCTTGATTTTCATGCACAGCATAATCACAAATATATAGATCAACTTAATGCAAATCTAACTTGGTTGATGAGGTAAAACAAATAAAAACCATAATAGTGTGTATTTTACTAATAAAGGGAGGAAATAGCTGTAAACCGGAGGATAGTTAGGTGGTTCATCAGTTTCCTACCGCCACCGGACTTTATCTTTCATTCTGTGTGATTCATCTAAGAGGGGCCGCCCAATTATCTTCTGGTTGGTTTTGGATCTGCTTTATATCCACATACCTTCACATCAATTTAGTTGTGTGTTTTGGACTTCAGATACCTTTTCCTATTGACACCTAATAATCATAACAGCTTCATTGCTTTCCTGCTAGATGGCCACTTATTTAAGTATGAGCCTTTAAAACCCCAGATATTATGTCTTTTTTTCTCCCAATAATTTTACTGGGGGCTTTTACAGCTCTTATGACATTCAATACATCATTTGTATCAAGGATATTTGTACACATGTTGCCATATTCATTTCCAAATATTTTCTACTTGAATCCTTGGTATAAGCTCCTCTTTCCCTGTCATTTTTTTATTATAGATTTTATTGGGGGCTCCTATAGCTCTTATAACATTCAATACATCATTCGTATTAACCATACTTGTACACGTTACCACAGTCATTTTCAAACATTGTCTATTGTCTCTTAATATCCAGATGCCATAATCTTTCTGGTGAACCATATTTGTTTATAAACGCATTTTATCTTCAGCAATCACATAAGAAAGGTGAGTTTCATATAATGCCACATTGTTAGAACAAATCATTCTTGTTTTGAGACAGTATTTAAGTAGAAGCCCAAAGTCCATCTGCTTCCTTGTTGTAGGTTCATTTATACACATACATGCACATGTACATATTGTTTGCCTATCATTCACTTCTCAGTAATTCCTCCAAGAATCAGATAAATTGAAAAATAGCTCCACCCTCAAATTTAAAACACTATTTCCCTGTACCCTGTACCCCTGTACTTTTCCCCTGTTGATTCCCTGCTCATTTCTCCTCTTCATCCCCTCCCATGTCCCCTTGCACCCATAAGTCCAGTCTCTGTCACCTTAAGATTGCCCATTCTGCATATCTTATTTAGATAAACACCACAAAAAAGATAACAAACAAATCCATATTTTAATTCTTTCCTGTTTTATCTCTTTCCATTCCTCATTCTTTCCTCATGTTTTATAATAGTCTTTGTATAAATGCTGCCTTTTTGTCATAGATATTAGATTATTCTAAGAGGGGTGTAGCAGTCATGTAATCTGGTGCCAATAAGAGTGTAGGGGTGGAGACTAGTCTGTCAATCTGGAGATAGCAAATAAGACCTATATTAGGGCATTGCTTTCTCTGAGGATTCTGTGAAACCTTGTGATATTTCCCCTGTAGAGATCATAGACCATCACTTCAGTCACTGGGAGACTCTGTACTGACAAGACAACACAGCAGCATGATATAGACCCTGTGTGCTGGGGACTAGAGGAGCCAGAACTCAAGCCACATGGGCTACCTTGATGGAACCAAACCTCTGGGGCCAGAGAAGTCACGTGGAGACTCCTACCAGAGCTGAGATGCTTTGGAGGCCATGGGGAGACCCCTATCAATACTGAGATGCTTCTACCACCACTGGATACTGCTGATGAACTCTCAGCCCTGGAAATGAGGAGTCATGGGGAGACCGCTGCCAGCACCAGGATGCTTCTACTGCTTCTATTGCCACTGAACACACAAGACTCTGCACCCACTGGCCTGTGATTGTCCTGGTGTCGTTGCACATGATTTGTGAGTCGGAAGGAGACTTTATAGACTGGTATAGGATATATTAGTTAATATCAGACTTATAACCTTTGACTGAACTGGGTTAGGATGCTTCCTCAATGTTCCATTCATCTTGTATTTTTCCCTTATATCCATATGTGTGTTTATGAATTTGTTTTTTTATTCTACCCAGACTAACACAAGGGTTGAGTGATTCAGGTACAAAAATGAACTCACTAAGGATCATGGTCTTGAATGTTCCAGTATCTATCTAAATCTGGTCTCTTTTATAGTTTGGGGTTTTGTTCCAAATTTTTCAGACACTCTCAGCTGGAAGTTAAATGTTATCCTTTTGAGAACATTTGGAATTAGTAATAAATTTGAATAATTTTATTAGTTGCTACTCCTCATAGGCATATAAATACTATCCTATTACAGATAGGATTGTCATTTAAATCTTTCATGTGATGCCATGGCCAATACAAGTTCATGTGTGCTTATTAAAGTCTAGAGTATTGATAATTATGGGCTCCATTCCATTTTTTATGACTTCCAATTTTCTTAAATTCCTCTCACACATTATAATACTATCAATATAATAGTACTATTATATTAATAATATATACTTAATGATATGTATATATGACTTCTCATGTCTTTTTCTTCTCCGTTTGAGTCATATACCACCATCAGGTGAAAGTCTCCATATCTTGCTCCACCAATGTCATCCAATTTGAATTTAGTTTCAGGAGACAGTTTTTCCCAAGTCATATTTTGATTACCTTGCAATCTCATTGATTCACTATATTAGACAATATTTTGTTATTTTTCAAAAATTATTCAGTTACTCATCCCTCAGGAGTGTACTGCACATTCCTTCTTGCTAGTTTGCTCTTAGTCTGGAAGCTTCATTGAAAACTTGTCACCATGGGTAATCTTATTGGAATTTGAAATAACTGTCACACAACTTCCATTAAGACAGCGACAGGCAAGCTTCGCTAATAAGAAAAACTAACAGAAGAGTAGTGGAAACAACATATTACAATTGAGAAATTTGTGGTAAAAGACTTCTCTAGAACATGCTAAAGCAAAGATATCATTCTTATGATTCAAGTAGTACTGACCTATGTCATAGTATTTATAATTATGGTATATGATGCAAAACCATTGCAATTTACAAGGAAGATGGAGGAGAATGTATGTGTTTGCATTATGTTGTTAAGGAAGGAACATGCACATGTTATGGTCTGCCAGAAAATGAAGAAAGCCATCTGGGGATAAACTCTGTTAAGTATTTCTTAGAATTCAGCATGGAAATATGTTATCATGCTATGATAACATGCCATTAGGAAGTGCTGGTCCCTGGAGGAAGGTATAGTGCTGGCGAAAATCGAGGATCTGGAGACAGAAGGAAGACCTGCAAAGAGTGGGAGTGAACAATTTTAGGACATTTTGTTCCCTGTACATTAGGTCAATAAGATTCTGAGCTGACTGGATGAGACATAATAGCAAATTCATAGTATTAAATTAAGGAATTATGTTTAAATAATATACAGCTGACTTCTGATATATTTCCTACTCATGTCAATAGAATTTGGGTGGAAGTTTTGCATCAAGATATTTATAATTTAAAAATATTCTCTTTCATCTTCATTTAGTCTCCTTCTTTCTCTTTCTCTCTCTCATCCATATATTGTTGACTTTCATTTGCATCAATTTTCTTTTTCCACGAGGTCATGCTATACTGGAATGGTAATGTCCTTCATTTCATAACAGATATTTGTTTCTGTGTGTGTTCTTTCCTCCAACTACTTTTAAGAATTGCATCTTATAAGCTCTTTACCTAATTACTTTTGTATTTCTCTCATAAATGGAGCAAAGGATTCCATTGTGTTGTGGAAGGTGTCATCTCACTATTTGTGTAGCCATATCACTGAAGTTCTTTCTGTTTCAATTGTCTGTGCCACTTGGCTGCCAATCTCCCTTATCTACCCCAGTCTTTTCAATATTTTTCAAACTATTACAGAAGGAGACATTTAACAAACCAGCCAATTTTGGAAGAACTAATAAGGACAACCAAACAAGCAATGTACATAATTATACTCTATGACCAATGCAAATTGAAATCAGAACAGAAGTTAATAGCTTTGAAGATAAGAAAAGAAATTTTCCCAGATAAGCTTCCTGCTCCTGTAAAGTTTTACAGCCTCAGAAACCCACAGGGGTAGTTCTAACCTTTGCAATGAGGTTGTTATGAATCAGACTTGCTATGACAGCAGTTAAAAATGAACTGATTAAATAGAATTCATGTATTAAGTAACTCATTTATTCTTATGAGAACTCCTGAAATGTTATATCAAAAAAATCTGGACAAGAATGCAAAGATTTAAAAAGCGTTTTCCATTTCTATTCAGTGAATTCATAAAAATCATCAATCATCAAATCCTAAGTGAATTTGTTGTATTGGCAAATTAGTCTAAAATACAGACCAACGAGAAATTTAAGCTATCCTCTTATTGTAAATTCAGACAATAATTTCTCTGAACCTACTGTAAGTTAGTTAAGAAATATAAATGAGCATGCAATTTGACTCTGGGACGTGCTGCTGTTCTAGTTGCCCTGAAGTTGGCTCCCACTTCTAAGAATCTTATGTACTACATAAGTGGACTGACCATCCAGTGATCTTACTAGAACATTAAGTGCCATAATTTATTCATTTAATGCTCTTTGAGAGCTAAAGGAGGGAGAGATTTTATAAGCAGAACTTTTCTAAATGATTTGACTAAGCTAAGCAGCCTACGGTTTTTACACCTGAAATCCTGTCAAGTTACCATAGGTCAAAACAAGAGAAATTGCTTTAAAAAATATACTGTTTCCAAAGAGGGGAGGACCTGTGCCATATTCTCAGTTGTTTTCTTTGAAGCCTTAACTGCAGTCACTGTGTGAATCCATATCCTTTACGCTCTTCCTCTCTGTTCATGACTCTACATTTTACCAGCATGGTATCATTTTCCAGGGACTGGTCTCTCCCGATAGCATAACCGAAATACATGAGACAAAGTCTCACCAGCCTTCCTTATAAGAGCATTCTGGCTGAACTTCCTCCAAGTATATTTCCTATGTTGAGAATCCATCCTGTTATTGGTTGATGCCATCAAGACAGTTCCAACCCATAGTGACCCCTAGGTACAACAGGATGAAATCCTGCCTGGCTCGGCCCCAGCTTCACAATTGTGTCTAGAGTTGAGCCGATGGCTGCGACCACTGTGTCAATCCATCTTATAGGGGGCTTTCCTCTTTTTCACTGCTCATCTTCTTCACCACATGCGATGTCCTTCTCCAGGGACTGATCTCTCCTGACAACATGTCCAATATATGTAAGATGAAGTCTTGCCCTCCTAGCTTCTAAGGAGAACTCCGACTTTACTTCTTCCAGAACAGATTCATTTATCCTTTGTGGCAGTCTACAGTACTTTGAGTATTATACATCAGCATAATCCATAAACAGTAATTCTTATTGTCTCTGCTTTATTCAAAGCCCAGCTTTCATATGCATATGAGGTGAATGGAACCATGATAGATTGGGCCAGGCTCCTCCTTTTCCTCAAAGTAAGATGCTTGACTTTCAACACTGCAGAGAGCTCTTGTGCAACTTGTCTTTTGGTCTCTTGACTGTGGCTTCCATGAACATTGATTGTGAATCCCAGCAAGACATAATCCTGGCAACTTCAATTTTTTCTTCATTAATCATGTTGTTAGCTAATAGCCCAATTGTGAGGACTTTGGTCTCCTTTACAGTGAATCATACATTGAATCATATTGAAGGATACAATCCTTGTTCTTCATCTGCAAGTATTTTAAGTGCCTCTTACTTCTGGTTGGCAAATCTGTGTCTTCTGCATATCTAAGGTTTTTAATTAGACTTCTTAATGCTTCCTATAATGTAGCTTTCTGATTTCCTCTTCATACAGATTTAAAAATATAGTGAAAAGATACAATCTTGATTCAAGTCTTTTCTAATTTCGAACCATGCACTCTAGGCCTCCTGTCAATGTATTGATGAAACAGTTGTTGTGTGTTCTTTGGCAACATTTTACTTGCACGTGATATCAATGACTTTGTTCTATACTTTTAGCCTTTTGTTGTACCACTTTTCTTTGGAATGGGCACAAATATGGTTCTCCCCCACTCCCTTGGTCAAGCAACTGTTCTTCAAATTTGTTAGCATAGACAAGAAAGTGCTTGCAGTACTCCATTAGTTTCTTGAAACAGTTGTTGTTTCATCAGTTTCTGAAGCCTTGTTTCTAAGACTTTCAGTGCAGCTTGAATGTCTTCCCTCAGTACCATTGGTTCATACTTATATGATGCCTTGTGAAAATAGTGGGGATTTGACTCGCTAATTTTGGTACGGTGACTATATATATTCTTTCCATCTTCTGATACATCTTGCTTGCCCATAGAGTCTTTCAATATTGCAAATCAAGGATTGAATTTTTTCATCTGTTGTTTTAAATTTAAGCTATGACAAATGGGTTCTTTCTTTTGGTTTTCTAGCTCTAGGACTGTATACATTTCATTATAATGTTTACCTTTGAATTTTTGAGCTGTCCTTCAATTTTTTTCACTTAGTTCTTTGACTTCACCCTTTCTTCTATGATTAAGAACAAGAGAAAGTTTCAGTGTCTCTTCTGACAGCCACTTGAGATTTTCTTTGTTTCCTATCATTTTAGCAAACTTTTTTCTTTCTTTGTGGATGATGCTTATGATGTACTTCCAGAGTTCACCAGGTCTTCTGCCATTAGTGTTTGACACAGCATACCTGTTCTGGAGATGTTCTCAAATTTAGATAGGATAGACTCAAGATCATAGATCGACTCTTATGAACTTGTTTTCATTTTCTTCAGCTTCACTGTGAGCTTGCCTCTGAGCAATTGATGGTCTGTTCCATGATCCAGCCTGGTTTTAGCTTTGACTATTGACCTTCTCCATTATCTCTTCTCAAATATGTAGTCGACTTGATTTTTGATTTTTCTGTCTGGAGAATCTCATGTGGACATAAATGCTCATAATAGTTGTATTGCTTGGATTTCCTTGAAAACAGATGGTCACCATGCTATCACAGACTATGTTGTACTTTAAATTTGATCTTGAAATGTTCAGTTTTTATATAAATGCAATGCCATTTCTCTTAAATGTATCATTTGCAGCATAGTAAGCTATATAATCTTTTGATGCAAAATTGCCAATACCAATCCATTTCAGCTCTAACCCCATGAATATTGATCTTTATGCATTCCATCTCATTTTTGACAGCTTTCAATTTTCCTAGATTTATACTGCACAGATTCCAAGTTCCAAATATTATATTTTCCCAACTCTTTCTTTGTATGGTGGGATGTCCTCCATCAGCATATGAAGAACTTGGAGATCCACTCCCACAGGCACTACTCCATTTGCATTGCCAGAGTTGACTCTATTTTGAGAAAGCAGTTCCTCCTCAGTCATAGTTTGAGAGCTTTCTAACCCAAGGAGTCTACTCTCCGGTACTCTCTCCAACAATATCCTGCTTCCATTCATTAGGAGTTTTGGAACTGACAAGGTTTCTAAACTATGCACATGGTCTTCAGTATCTACTTCTTCTGAAGTGGACAGCCTATTCCATCTTTGTAGTCTGTTCTTAGTCTGGAAGCTCTGTTGAAAACTGTTCACTTTGGATATCACTGCTAACATTTGAAATATCAGTGACCCAGCTTCCTAGAATCACAGCAACACACAAGCCACCAAAGTATATATGACCAAATGACAAACAGGTGGTAGAAGTAACCAATGGTATATTCAATATTCTTCACGAACACTATTGTTCAGATGAATTAATTATTCCTTAGTCTTCCTTATCTACTGTCCAACTGAAAATATACTCAAGTTGCATTTGTAGTAAGTGGTGCAATAAGTAAAGTACTTGTTAATATTATTTATTAATGTGGTCCAAATAATGATATAAAATGTTGCTGATAGCCATTCAAATGATTGTGACTCATGATGTCATCATGTTATAAGATGCAGCAATGCTGGAAATAAAATTAGTTGATATACCAAATCACAGATATATTTCACATACTTATTATTTAATGAAAAATACACTTCATATAATAATTTATGATATGATTTCACTAATGGATAGCTTAAAATAGGCAAATCATAGACTGTTCATTTAGGAAGCTAAATAAGTTGCTAATAAACATATGCAAATGAAGAAATCTTACTCTATGGTCATAATAGAAAGAAAATAATAAGTATAATCACAGCTTTGAGATTTTTTTAAAATATCAAACACTTGCTCTTTCCCTCTTTAATCTGAGTTTAAATTATATTCTGATGAGGAAGGTAAATTTCCATGTTTGCATCCACAGAGTAAATTGTTTTCAACTTATTTCTATCAAAGATAGTTCTAAATTTATTTTAATGGTAAAATTTAATTTTAAAAACATTAGTTTTACTATACAAAATGAGATAAAATATTAATATACCAAATGTAAAATATAGTCTGTTTGAAGAAAAATGACTTTTAAAAACAAAAGAGGCTACTTCTCAAAAATTCTACCCTCATTTGAAACAGTATTTTTAAAAAGCAATTTCTGCTGTTTCGGTCTTTCCCAACCTGACAGGATTTCAGGCATACAAATTGCAGGCTGCTTAGTTTAGCCAAATCAACTTGAAAAGTTCCTCTCTTAAATCTCTCTCTCTCTCTCTCTCTCTCTTTCTCCTTCTCTCTCTCTCTCTTGTTCTCAAGCGGCATTAAATGAGGAAAATCTAGCACTCAATGTTCTCATAGTAAGGTTGCTTAACTACCAGGCTCTCTGTAGCTAACACTGTGGGTTAGGTGTAAAATTAACTATTGCAACATTTACAAGAATAAAAGGAAGCATACAAACAAAGCTCATAAAATAGCCTCAGTTTTTCAGCACAGAAACAGCAAAGTCCACATGGAGGAAGCACACCAGCATGCGTGATCGAGAGGGGCCGAAGGGAGCAGATATCGAGCACCAAAGAGCAAGAATCACATCATTACAAAGGAGGAGGAGAGCAGGGTGGGGACCTAAGGCCCACTGGTGGGTAATCGGTCACCCTTTTACAGAGGAGTCACGAGGAGGAGACAGACCAGTCATGGGGCAGTCAGGTAGTGATGATGCATACAAGTTTCCTCTAATTCCTGTAGCCTTCCTCCCTGCCCCCCAACCATCATGGTCCCAACTCTACCTTGCAAATCCAGATGGACTGGAGAAGTCACACTAGCATAGAGGGGAACTGGAGATATGGGTAAACCAGGATGGATGGGCCCCTTCGGGCCAATGGTTAAATTAGAGATACTGGAAGGTTGGAGAGAAGGTGGGGTAGAGAGATGGAACCAACAGCAAGGATATACACACAAGCTCCTATTTGAAGGATGGGCATCAAGGGAGTGGGCTGGGGGAGAGGTCAGGCAGTGTAAGATATAACAGAACAGTAACAGTGTATAAAGTATTGAGGGTTGGTGGGGAGGAGAGACCAGCGGAAGAGGGGAAGGAATGGAAAAACCGATACTAGGGGCTTAAGAGAAAAGGTGGACAATTGGAGAACAGTAATAGAAGTGGAATAATAGAGGGTGCTTGACACAGTATGCTTATTTATATATTGTGAAAAACAATGTATGAGCCTCCAATAAAATGATTTAAAAATTTAAAAAAATTCACACAGAATGTGTAAACTTATGCTACTTGAGTTACATATGTCATTGCATCACAAAGACAAAGGTTTAGAATTTTGACATAGTATACACTTGCAGTTATAGCCTCAGCTATAAGGAACAGTCTGTAAACTTGATTGCACCCTTCAATATGGATGACAAATTAATGTAAAGAAGACCAAAATACTCACAACTGGACCAATAGGTAACAAAAAACAAAAAGGTTGAAGCTGACAAGGATTTCATCTTGGTTGGATTCATAGCCAATGCTCAGGAAAAAAGAAATAGAGCTCAAATGATCTAATGCATTAGATCATCTGCTTCACAAGACTTGTCTAAAGTGCCGGAGGATGAAGGTGTGTCTGATTCAAGCCATGGCCTTGCCTCCTAAGCATGTGAAAATCAAAGACTGAATAAGGAAGAGCAAAGACAAATCAAAGCATCTGTGCCATGGTGAAATTGCCATGGACTGCCCGAAGAATGAACAGATCTGCCTTGGAAGAAGAAGTACAGCCAGAAGGCTTCTTAGCGGCAAGGATGGCAAGATGCCATGTCACATTCATGCTGGACATGTTCAGGAGAGATTAGGTCCTAAAGAAAGACATCGTGTTGGATAAAGAGGAGGGAAGGGGAAAAGAAGAAAGCACTTTATGAGATGGGTTGGCACAGCGGACACATCAAAGGACTCAACAGAAGAAGAGTTGTGAGGATGAAGCAGGGCCATAGGGTTGCTCTGATTTGGGACCGGCTCAACAGCACCTAACAAAAGCAACATACAGAGCGATCAGAGAAAAGCCATACATTATGCCAGTGAGAAAATCAGAAAGATGTTGGAAGAGTTTGGCTTTGTGTCCTTGCCCCCGAATATTCAGTGGTTTAGCATTTGAAGACCTCACTGTAAATGAACCCTATAGGATAGGGCAGAACTAGCCTCCTGACATTGTAAAACTAATTATTTTCAGAAGTAGAAAGATGGGGCTTTCTCCAGCAGAGTTGTTCATGGTTTTGCACTGTCTTATTTTGTGAAGCACAGCTCCACAAACAATTACTGCATCACCAGAGCTCCTGGCTTAGCAAGAAAGACATGAAGATCTCCATGATGTGATCTTACAAAAGATGAATACCTCCATAATGTTATCATTAATCTGTTGTAATTTCGTTGAATTGTTCATCTTAATATTTCCATTTTTTAGAGTATTTCTTTTTATGGATTGCATTTCTTAATTCCATCTTTGATTCCAATTATATTAATAATTACAGATAATATTATAATCATAATATTATAATAATATTACATATAATAATAATAATAATAATAATAATATATGTTGGAAAATCTGTAACACCAGGGCACCTCTGAAAAATATATATGTTCTTTTTGTTATTAGCTGTCAAAAAAATAGCCTCAGTTTGCAAAAGTCACTTTACATGTCTTTAGTCAGGCTCAATGGAGTTAACTTCTTTTAAAAATCAGCTCTACTTTCTTTTTCATAAATGTAATTTCTACTGCAGCTGTGCTTTTTCCTATAGCTGACCTAATATTTTTCTGTGTTAGTCTGGGTTGACTAGAGAAACAAATCCAGAGACACTTGTATATATGTAAGAGATATCTTTATATCAAAGAGTAATCATACATTGAGAAAACATCTCAGTCCGGTTAAGATCAAGTCCAATATGAGTCCATATGTCTGATACTAGTCCTTAAATTCCTCTTAAGGCTCATACAGTACATTCAATGATGCTGAATGCAGGAAGATCATAGGACAGTGAGTAGGAGGTCTTTGTGAATCCAGTGGCAGTGGAACCATTTCAACACTGGCGTCCAACTTTGGCTGTCTCAACAGCAGGAAAGAAAAGACAGAGAAACTGTGTGTGTGCATGTGTGTGTGTGTGTGTATGTGTGTGTGTGTGTGTGTGTGTGTGTGTGTGTGTTCCACCTCCAAGAAGGATCATAGGAATTTCCAGAATCCTCCGAAGAAGGCCATGCCCACACAGAGGCATGATTTGCTATGACCTGATTAACAAACTAGACTCCATTCCTTCAAAAATAACAGTTTATGTAACTTCCACATTACCTGATCTATTTTTTTGGGGGGGAGGGCATCACTTCCCCCTGGTGGTTGGAGTAGAAGGCAAAGCCTTGCTCCTGGAGAGCACTGCTGGATTTGAACCTCCAACCCAGTGGGCTGCAGTCCCCTGCACAAACCCTATGCCACCACGGCTTAGTCCAACCTGATCTATTTTTTAAAGGTTTATTTTCACTGACTTTAAATACCTTAAGATAGTCTACATATTAAATAAGATATTAAAAGATATTTGTAACCAGTTTTTATTTTATTTGTTTTATAGTCCTTTTATTGGGGGCTCATACAATTATTATCACAATCCACACATAAGTCCATTGTGTGTCCAACACATCTGTACATCCACCGCCCTCATCATTCTCAAAGTATTTGCTTTCTATCTAAGCTCTTGGCACCGACTCCTCATTTTTCCCCAGCCTCCCTGCAAACCCCTCTCCCCACATAAACCCTTGATAACTTACAAATTATTAGTTTGTCATAGCTTACACTCTCTGATCTCTCCCTTCACCTACTTCCCTGTTGTCCTTACAACAGGGAGGAGGTTATATGTAGATCTTTATAATTGATTTCTCCTTTCTACCCCACCTTCACTGCACCCTCCCAGTATTGTCGCTCTCATCACTGGTCCTGAATGCATATCTGTCCCGGATTTCCCATGTTTCCTGCTCCTATCTGTGCCTGCATATATCCTCTGGTCTAGCCAGATTTGTAAGATAGAACTGGGTTCATGACAGTGGGAAGGAGGAAGCATTGAAGAACTAAAGGAAAAATTGTATGTTTTATCATTGTTATACTTCACAGTCACTAGTTTATCTCCTTCCTGCGACCTCTCTGTAGGGAGAAATCTGTTACCAATATTGGAATTTGGGTCCCAAACCTGTACTCCCACTCATTCACACTAATAAAATTTTTAGTTTCTTGATGCCTGATACCTGGATACTTTCGACACCTTGTCTCACAAATTGGTGTGCTTCTTCCATGTGAGTTTTATTCCTTCTGTGCTAGATGGCTGCCTGTTTATCTTTAAGCCTTTAAGACCCCTATATCTTTTGCTAGTCGGGTGCCATCAGCTTTCTTCACCCTATTTGCTTATGCATACACTTGTTTTCAGCGATCCCAAAGATAAGGTGGGTACACAATGACATGATTTTTATGTCCTTTGATGCCTGATTCCTGGTTCCTTTGACTCCTCATGGTCACACAAACTGGTGTGCTTCTTCCATGGGGACTTTGCTGCTTTTCAGGTAGATGGCTACTTGTTTGCTTTCGAGCCTTTAAGACCCTAGGTACTTTATCTTTTGATAGCTGGGCACAATCAGCTTTCTTCACCACATTTGCTTATGCACACATTTGTCATCAGCAATCATATCAGGAAGCTGGGCACCATAGGACGCCAATTTAAGAGAACAGTGTTCTTGCATTGAGGAAGAACTTGAGTGGGGGCCTCATGTTCATCAACTGCCTCAATCCTGAGTCTATACATATGCAAATAAATAAGCGAACTGTTTTTTAAGACGCTCTTGGTTTCATTTCAGAAATATTTTTAAAGGAGATATGGTTTAGATACAAATAACACCTGCATGTTTAGTTTATATTAAGTCCATCTTCTTAATATGACATTTTCAAAGTAAATGTAAGCTATTTTATAAACTGCTATCTTTTAAATATATTAGCTTTTATAATTTGAATCCTTTACATTGTCAGATTTTGAATTTCATGAATGTTACTACTGAGAGTTTTGATCTTTAAACCATTATGTAGATTATTTGCTTTCCAATACTCTACTTCAATTCTTAATCAAATATTTATTTTCCTGATTTTCTATTACAGATCCTTCATGATCATGTAATTTTTCATTTCTTGTTATTTTTAAATTTAGGCCTACCAGAGTCGTTCTCACCAATTTTTTTTTTCAAAATCAAATGGAGCATATTCTTGTTTCCAGTATGTCTGTAAAAGGAAATTTTATGCAGGTCTGGTGTGAAAACATGTAAACCTGACTGCATATTCTTTCTTTTGACAGCATGGCTTTTGATGCTTCAGTTGAAAAAATTGTTTTATTTTTAGGGGATATATAGCTAGTGGGCATAAATGAAATCAAATATTGAGATTTAAGATAGGTCTTAGTTACAAGTTTCCCATTCTACTGTGTATTTGACCTAAATCAGTGGTTCTCAACTTATGGGTCATGATCCCTTTATATGGGTTACCTGATTGGTTACAGTAACAAAATAACAGTTATGAAGTAGCAACAAAAATAATTTTATGGCTGGGGTCAGCACAACATGAGAAACAGCATTAAAGGGTTGTGTCATTAGGAAGCTTGAGAACCACTGCCCTAAGTCATAGGGAAAACTTATTGTTGCTGTCTGTATTTTTCCTTAAAGTGAACTAAGTGGGGGCAGTAGTAATAATTATTGAATGGTGCATTTGAAATGCATTGATTAAACAATGGGGAATACTGCATTATTCCTTGAAATCTTTGGACTTAGGTTTAATATTTTCCTTCAATTGCAATGCATTGCTTTTTACCATTAAAATTTTGTAGAGAGAAATGATTTTCACTTCATGTTCCTACTTTATTGAAATTTCAGTTTTCTTAATTTTTTCATTGGAATTGTCTTTGTTGTAGTAAAGGAGAGCTAGTTTATGTATCTTGTTATGATTATAACAAAGCATAATTACTTCAGATTGAGATGCTAATTTCTGTGAAACCACTTTTTCTATCTTATAGAGAGAATTATCAATTTCATTTGTAGGGCAACAAAATGTTGACTGAAATGTAAGCATCAAAATACACAATTAGACTGAATAACCTGCTGAGCTGAACCCAGTGTGAGTAACACAAAGTAGGCATTCTGATCTACTGAAGTTCACCAACTAGAGAAACTTTCAACATCTGTGATTGCCTTTTTTTTACAGGAAACCCTGGAATGCCTTGTAGTCTTCCTCATGTAGGCTTAAGGAATATTGGGACACACTTTTAAATAAATGACACATTTTTAAAAAGTATTCTTTTAGGGCTGAGCCCCGGTGGCATAGTGGTTGAGTGCGGGACTGCAACCCATTGGCTTGGCGGTTCAAATCCAGCAGCAACTCTCCGGGAGCAAGGCTGGGTAGCTGCTATGACCACCAGAGGGCAGTGATGCCTCCCCCAAAATAAATAAATAGATAAATAAATAAGAAAAATATTGTTTTACATTTCTCCTAGACTGAGCCATTCGACCAAGGATCACAGAATTTTCTAAGTTGAGATTCAGTTTTTTTAAAATTTTCTTATTGTTCTTGATCTCACGGGTCCCCATTCTGCTGATGGAACCCCAAAGAGTTCTTCCTTTCTTGTTAGGGCCTCAAATGAAGCATAGGCTCTGTTGCAAATATTCAATACTTTACAGACAGATTAAGAGAGGTGCTAGTGGCAGATCCAGAGGATACAGCAAAATTTTCAAAGACATGGTGAGGCATATGAAATTCAGAAACAGTTATCACCCACATTAAAAAACACATATACACACATATAGGGAGAAATTTATTGTACACTATAAAATGGATATAATAAATTGAGCTGCAAATGACACAAAGATAAAGGAGAGAAACTGGGCTGTCTCTGGAATAAACAAGTGACATTTGGGAAAGGAAGGAGGTGGGGGGAGGGGTGAAAGTGAGATGGCAGATGGAGCTAGCTTACAATGACAAAAGTGCACATTACACCGAAGAACTTCACTAACTTGTAACGAAGGGTGAGAAGGTTCCTGAGCACAGACTGAAATGCCTTTTCTTGTAGTAGAAAATAAAATATTGAAATGCTTTATTATTGCATTGGAGCAGATAATTAGGCAATTAAAACTATTAAGACTTGATAGCATATCAGAACTACAGTGCATGCCTGCCAAGTTTTGACTTTTCAAGCTGAGATTTGGCTTTTGGAACATTACTCTTATTTTAACAAAATTGTTAGTTGTTGCTGACTAAGTCAGTTTCCCACTACTGGAGAGCAGAAATATTGAAGGGAAAGAGATATTGTAGTGTCATAGAAAAATAATAAATTTTTAAGTAATTCATATATGTGGAGAAAAGAATGACACTGGGCAATATGAACAATGATTTAAATTAAAGTCAGTCATATTTGATGGCTGGATTTCTTTTTAAGAGAAAAGTTAGCATAATGCGGATGAATCCTGAGTTTATCTGGTCTTTAATGTGTTAACTTACAGCTGGGTTTTGGATCTTCACTACCCCACCGCCTCATATTGATTTGGTAGTTTGATTTTTAACTTCTTGGTTTTAAAATATCTGGTCTTTATTGTGTTAATAAGGAAAATCTTTTTTTTTTTTTGTGGGCATCATTGCCCTCTGGTGGGAGTAGAAGGGCCAACCTTGCTCCTGGAGAGCTGATGCTGGATTTGAACCACCAACTCTGTGGGCCACAGTTCCGTGCACAACCACTATACCACCGGGGCTCAGTCCCTAAGGAAAATCCTTTATGAAGAACAAAATGATATAAAGATATTCCTTCTAAGTTATTGTCTGTTTGCTATCAGTTATTTGATGCCCGATATTTGGTCTCAATGACACTTCATGATTGCACTGACTGTTGTGCTTCTTCCATGTGAGCTTATTGCTCCACTGCTGATAGCCACTTATTTAACTTCAAGCTTTTAAGACCCTAGACACTTTGAATAGTTGAGCACATCTGCTTTCTTCACCACGTTTGCTTCTGCTCCCATTTTTGTCTCCAGTGATTGTGCAGAGGAGGGTGGGTTGGGGACTGAACATCACAAAATGTCAGTTAGTTAGAACACAGTGTTCTAGAATTGAGGGACTTTATAAGCTAGGCCCAAGGTCAGTCCACAATCTCAGCGTATTGCCAAAAAATATATGTGCATAGGCCAATACCACTGTTTTTATGCACTAATGTACAGACATATGTACATACCTATGCTTAAACCTCTATCCATAACTTTGCTTCTTAGAGAACCTCCTGTTTCCTTTCAGCCTCCTTCTGTTCAACCATCAGGTTCCCCCTTCTTCTGCCTCTTAATACTACTTCTCATCTAGATTGCTATTGCTCCAACACCCACTGGATCTCTATAATCTCCTTGTTTTTGGTTTTAATTCCCTAAGTGCCCCCCTATCTATGGTGCTGTTTGTTCCCTCCTCTCTTTCCCCTGCCATCTTCTCCCCCAAGATGCTCCAGGGTCATTGGAACCTTTGCTTTCTCCTCAAGCTTGCTTCCCTGTCTATCTCATATAAGAAAGCAAACCCACATTGACACACAGCAAAAAATAGGAAAATATAAGGTAGAAAAAAGAAAAGGGGGGGGGGAAGAGAGAGAGAGAGAGAGAGAGAGAGAGAGAGAGAGAGAGAATACATAATCGCAGGTCTCTCCCCTGACATTTGTGACTATCTTTCCCCTGCTCCTGAAGGAGTTTCAGGAATTGTCCCTCCCTAGTCCAATGTCTATTTTGGGTTTTTTATAAGTGGTTCTGTTGTTTGGATTTGCTCCAGTTGCTAATCTGCTATGCTCCCTTGTTGGTTGGCTCCACTGTGGGGTGGGGATGGGAGAGTTCAGACTACACTACTTCCACACCATGTGTCCCTATTATTGTCTTCAGTCACAGAACACTGCAGTAGGGGGCAACATGAGCAGTTGTTGGGCCTACAGTTCTCTCTGTGCCTTAGCAGTTCCATGCATGGACATCATCCTCGGGGCTTGGTGTGCCATTATGTGGTCTAGGCCAAACTTGTCGCATTTTCTGATTTGGGCCGACCTCAGGGTGTTAGATGGTATCTCATGTTTTTTTTTTATTTGCATTTATCTTATGGCTAACAATCAGGATAAATTTCTCATATGTTTATTGACCATATGGGTCTTCTTCCCAGTGAAGATTCTTTTCATTTCCTTTGCTACTTCCTCATTGGGTTAACTGTTTTCCTCTTTTTGTAGTGAAGGAAGATATTGTAGATTTTAGTCAAAAGCCTTTTGTCTGTTGTATCATTGCTAAAAATCCTCCCCCAGTCTGTGGGTTTTATTGTTACCCTTTAGGTAAAGACTTTTGATACACACAGGAATTTTATCCGTAGTAAACACCTTGTCAATTTCAGATTCATCTGCATGTGTACCCGTCCCTATTGAAGTTAGCCCATATATTCCCTGTGCCAAAGCTGTTAGGTTTGTCCCAGTTTCCTTGTTGATGGTCTTGATAATTTGGGGTTTTAATTCAAGGTCTGTGACCCACCTTCAGTTTGTTCTTGTGCATGGGGTGAGGTAAATATCTTGCTTCATTTTTGTACTTGTGGATAATAACTATTTCCAGCACCACTTATTAAAGATATCATGTGCCTCCCACTGGTGCTTTTGGTACCTTTAATGAAGATCAGTTGTGTATATGCTAATCGTTTTATGTCTGTGCTTTCTGCCTTTTTCCATTGATTTGAGTATCTGTTGTTATGCCAGTACCAGTTTGTTTTTACCACTGTAGCTGTGGAGTAGGTGTTAAAATCAGATAAACTGTGGCCTCAAACTTTGTCCTTCATCTTGATGAATTCTCTGCTACTTCTAGGCTTCTTCCTTCTCCACATGCAGTGGTCAGTTTTTCCAGTTCTTTGAAGAAGGTTGTTCATATTTGAATCGAATAACATTCAACCTACAAAGTCCCTTGTGCACATCTGACATCTTTACTATGTTGAATCTTCCAATCCACAAGCATGGGATAATCTTTTATTTGTGGAGATTGCTTGGGTTTACTGTAGTAGGGTCTTAAAGTTTTCCTTGTATAAACCTTTTGACTTTTTGGTTAAATATAGTCCTAAATATTTCAATTTGTTCTTGGCTATTGTGAAGGATACTGCCTTCTTGATGTCCTCTTCCATGGTTTTGTCTGATGTTTAAAGCAAACTAACAGACTTATGTTTGTTTATCTTGTGTCCTGTCACTCTTCCATATTCCTCTATTGCTATAAGTACTCCCATTATGGAGCATGTGGGATTTTCAATGTATAGAATCATGTCATCTGCAAATGGTGATAGTCTCACCATCTCCAATCACAGATGGATACATTTAAGGTCTTTCAGCTCTCTTATGGTGTTAGCTAGGACCTCAAATATGATATTGAATATAAATGGGGACAAGGGACATCCTTGTCTGGTTCCCTTTTCCTGTAGGATAATTTTCATCTTTTCCCTATTGACTGTGATGCTAGTTGATGGCTTTTCATGGATACCTTGTATTAACTTGAGGATTTTTCTTTCTTTCCTACCTTCATAAATATTTTAATTTAAAATGGGTGTTGGGTGTTGTCAAATGCTTTTTCTGCATCTATCCATATTATCATGTGGTTCTTATATATTTTTCTTATCAATGTGGTGTATAATATTGAGGGATTTGTGGGTCTTAAACTATCTTTGCATTAATGCGATGAATCCTACCTGATCATGGTGAATAATAGGTTTTATATAATTTTGTATTCTATTGACCAATATCTTTTTAAGGATTTTTGCCTTTATGTTCATCAGAGATATCAGTTTACGTTCTCTGTTCCTTTGGGATCCTTGCCTTGTTGGGCTATCAAAGTTATACTGACTTCATAGACTGCCTTTCGGAGTTTGCCATCCTTTCTTTGCTATGGAATAATTTGTCGAGGATTGGTGTCAATTAATCCTGAATGTTTGGTAGAATTCCGCAGTGAAGACGTCTAGTCTAGGTGGGTTTTTTTTGTTGGTAGCTTCTTGATAACCATATCTATTTATTCGTTTGCTGTTGGTTTGTTGAAATTCTTGACTTCTATCTGGGATAATCTAGGGAGGGATTGTTTTTCCAAGTGTTGGTCCAAATGGTCCACTTTTTGAATTCATTACAATACAGACGTTCATAGTATTTTGTGATCTTCCTTGTAATCTCCATGGTGTCTGTTGTGATTTCCCATTTTATCCTTCATCTTAGCTACTGATGTTTGCTCCTTCCTGTCCTTGGTTAGGCTTGCCAGCTGTCTGTTTGCTCTGCTGATCTTTTCATAGAACCTGCTTTTTGCTGCATTAATCTTTTGCATTGTTCTTTTGTCTTCTCACTGGTTTAACTCTGACCTAATTTTTATTATTTCTTTTCTTTTGTTTTTGAAGGGGTTGTTCTGTTGACTTTTATAATTGCTGGGGATTTTATGTTAACATATCAGTCATAAGCCTCACTTCTTTTTCCATATATGCATTTGTTGATATCACAACTACCTCTGATTGTGGCTTTGGCAATATCCCATAACGTTTTATATATTGTATTGTCATTTTCATTAGTTTCTAGAAACGTCCTAAACTTCTCTCTAATCTGGGTCAGTATGCATTCATGTCACAGAAGATCATTATTCGTCCTCTAATTGTTTCTCCTCAGTTTTCTGGTCATCCTTTTTTTAATCTCCAGGTTTATGGCATGATGGTCCAAGAACTGTATCTGAGTGATCTCTATGTATTTGTATTTACTTAGGTTTGACTTGTGTCCCAGCATGTAGTCAATTCTCAAAAATGAGCCACGGGTGATTGAAAAAAATGTGAATTATTTTGCATTTGGATGAAAAACTCTCTATATCTCTATCAGGTTCAGTTGCCTAATTATAGTGTTTATTTCTACAGTCCTCTTCTTGAACTTCTTTTCCAGTGATCTTTCTCTAAAACCAGTGTATTAAAGTCACCTACTATGATTACTGAATGTGTGATTTCTTTTTTCATCTATTGAATAGTTTGATGAATTTCACAGGTCTATAATTCACTGTATAAATATCTACTATGTTCACTGGGTCCTGGTTTACTGATCTTTTGAACATTATGTAGTTCCCTTCCTTGTCTTTTTTTGTGGTTTAAATCTTGAAATCAATTTTGCTAGGGGTTGGGATTGCAACTCTTGTGAATTTCCTTGTATATTTTCTGCCAGACTTTTATTCTTACTTCTTTTTGTGTCTCTTGTAGGCAACAGATTGATGGGTTGTTTTCTGAGCCACTCTGGATTTTTCTTTTAACGTATGAAATGAGATCATTGGAATTCAGAGCTGTTATCACAAACTGTGACTTCATTGCTATCATCTCATGCCTTTTGTTTTGGATGCTTTCCTTGCTCCCTTCTTATCAGTGTGCTTTGTTTGTGTGAGAGGCTTCATTCTTGCCTTTTTTTCCCCTCTGAGGCTATGTAATCTATGGCATGTTGGCTTCAAGATAAAATTGAGCTGTATAGTGGTCTCCTGATTGTGCTTGCTTGGTTGACATTGGTTTTCTGACCAAATTAAGTTGACAACGATCTTCCAACGATCCCCGTGTTAAGGGGTATTCTTTGAGTTTTTTTCTTGTTCTAGAAGACCCTCATCTCTCCTTCTATCTTAATAAATAATTTGGCAGGGTAGACTTTCTCTACCTCTTTATGGTTTCTGCTGATAGATCTGAGTATAGTCTTACATTGGCACCCTTGTAATATGTTTTCTTCCTTTCTCTTTTTGCTCTTAAACTTTTCATTTTTTCCTCAAAGATGGATAATCTAAGTATTATGTCTTGATAAGTTCTTCCTTGGATTTGGTCTAATTGGTTTCCTCTCTGCTTCCTGTATGAGTGTCTGATTCTCATTCATTAACTTGGGAAAATTTGCTTGAAGAAATCCCCTTGCTATTTAGCTGTTGACTTCATTGTGTTCTGCTCTGGTAGACCAATTATTCTAATATTGCTTCTCTTTTTAGCATCTGTCATTGAATTCAGGTTCTCTTCCACCTCTTTTGTCATTTTATTTGACTGTCTTGGTCATTTGGTGAAGTTTCGCTGGTTGTTTTCGATGTCTTTGAAGTGGTTTTCTGCCTTCTTTAAAAAGAAGAGTTGCTTATACAGTGGAGAAAATGATTTTGATGTCAAAGTTTTTAAGCAAACTTTACAGAAAATTCAAGTGGAAAACCCAAATCATTGAAGCTTAGTAACAAGTTTATGGGATTGATGCTTCACATGAAACAACAGCTTTCATATAGATCAAGTATTGTAAGAAAAGTAAGGATGACTTAATATAAGAGCATAGTAGAAAATTCAGCTATTTATGTTACAGCAACAGAGTTTGGGGTTTCATATGGAATAGTGGTAATATGCTTTCTGGAAGTACATTGGGCAATTGGATATATTATGAGAAAGTTTTAGGAAATGAAATATTGCTGTAGTGGAAAAAGGGCCATTATCATAGTGTAAAGTAATCATTTTCCATTGCTACACTCCACCTGCTCATTCTTCAAGGAAACTAGAGCAGTCCTGTGAGAATTTCATTGGAAATCTTACTCCAGCCCTGGATGATCCTGATGCTCTGCTTTCAGAAATAATTTGCTCACAAACTCACTTAAAAGTGACATAATATGAGTCTTTTGAAAGTGTCCAAACTGCCATGTTGACTTAAAGTAAATCAAAGAACACCAGGATCCTTAGGTGAATGATTAGAAACAGAAACAAAGTTGATAGACTTAAATTCACTGCTATAGAGAATATTCCAACTCTTCGCAACCCTATGGGACAGGCAGCATTACCTCTGTGAGTTTCTGAGACTATTAGCTGTCTATAAGAGTCGAAAGACTAATCTTTCTCCCCAAAAGAATAAAGTGGTCTTTGGCAGTATAATGTATGAAGAAACAATAGCTTCAATGTTAGATATATATACATATATATGTGTGTGTGTGTATATACTATATACACTTGTTATTTTATAGAAACACTTATGGACTTATAATGACGCATTTAGAAGATGAAAGCATAGCATAGCATTCACATAGCAGGTTAACAATTTTGCTTTAAATTTTAGAAATTCAAATGAGTTTATTAGAATATATGCTGATTTTGCATCTTTAAAAGTAATGATGATGAAGCTGTCAAACACTTCATGACATGAGCAAAATTGGAAGATATGCTTACCAAGTTTAGTGAACTTTATAAAGACAAATACTATATATGATCACTATTATAAAAGAAAGATTAATGAATCTGGTTTTCACATTCAAAGAAGCAGATGTTGAAGCATATTTGGGGGCAAAGGGGAGGTGCAATGGTAAAGGAAGAAGGTAGGAGAGCAACAGCATCAAAAAAACATTATCCTTTTCCATTAGACCAGATGGTCTAGGTTTTGCCCTGCAATCATTACTAAGAACCTGAGAATTTTGTTTAAAAATTATATAGAAAAATCCTATTCAAAATGGGGAAAATGCAGAACAGAATTTCAAATTTTCCTGGACTTTAAACTTTATGGAATCATACAGGCCTGATGAACCTCTGAAACTATTAATCCAAGCTAATCTCTAAAAGTTCCATAAGAAGTTTTCTGAAGACCAAATGAATAAACAGATTTGAATAACTAGTAAAAGAAAAAGGTGTGCTTTGGGAAGTTTTCTTCTAAGAACTGTCTTTATGGGATCATATTTGCCACAGCAACTGAAAAGATTAGATAGGAACCTTGGAGAGTAGTGAGTGCAGGACAATGATGGAAGAACAGTTGAGAAAAAAGAAGGGGAAAAGGGTGATGGGACTTGGACAATGTCAATAGTGTCACTAATGGTACATGTAGAAACCGTTGATTTGTTGTATATTTTCTCAGTAAGAAAATAAATATACTTTGGAGGACCCGAATAAAGAAATCAATAACTATGTGATATGGGAAGTTTCAGACCCCGAACTAGAAAAATTCATATGTGTTTCTAGATGGAGATCATTCCAAACTGAGCCAAACACACTGTCCTCAAGTGAATTCTGACTCAAGAACAGGGTAGGGCTTCTCCTTAAGCCATCTGAAACTTTTCCTCAGTAGGCAAGCAAACAGCCTCATATTGCCTTGCAGTGTGTGGTTCATGGGTTTGGATTTCTGACCTTGCAAGTAGCAGCCTATTGCTAAATATCAGTGTAAAGGATTATCACTGCAAGCCAGCATTACAATGTTTGACAGTATGTTTGAAAACAAGATAATCAGGCTTTTTATCCAGAGGTTTTTGGTTATATCTACATTTTAATATGGTTTTAAAGTACCACTCATGATTTATTATGTTAATAGAACTTTGAGGTGACTTTTTCTCTGTGAGCAAATCTGCATATTTGTACACATAGGAAAATAAAGAAACAAAATTAATATGATTTTAAAAATCAATATATTATTAGGTGGAAAACCAAGAACTTCCTAACATTCTTCTTCTTCAATTAGCAAATTGTAGTTTTTTTATGAGGAAAAATGTATTGTGGATTTTAATCTTATACTATCTTAACTATTGAAAATATTGAGCAAAGTCACATTTAAACAAACTCTTTAAAAGTTTAAAAATTCACAACAAATAGCTCACCTATGTCATTTAATAGTGATCTTGCCATGTCTGTTGGCAATAGTTACAGGTCCTCTCAGTATCTTCCAGTTCTTCTGATGATAACTGAGTTGCAATTATTATAATCCATGTAAGTCCTTGTTTTTTGGAGTCCTAATTTTTATAATCAATGTATGTCCTTATTTTTGTAAGTCCATATATAAAACGTGCTTAGCACATATAAAATATGTTTCTACAGAATTGTAGTGTTTTTGCTTTCCTCATCACCACTTACTGAATAGAACATAAGGGACTGCACTAATCTTTTAATCTGCCCTCCATTTTTTTGCTCATCTCGCTTTCTTCATCATCTTTCTTTTATTTTAGTGCCAAAATAAAATAGCATTATAATTTTATGAAATCATGCCTGTTGAATCAAACAAAATGAATATTTCAAAATGAATTACATTATCTGAAATATTTTATATTTCCAACATTCTCATGACAATAAAATGCATTAGACTTAACAACAATTACTTTTCATATCATCATAGTATAAACATTATGACCATTGTTTATTTATACTCATTAAATTAACATGCTAGTAGAGTAATTAGAGAAAAATGAAATAAGCAAGAAAAAAATGAAGACAGAACAGAGTCTTCATGGAAAAAAATGAACTGTCAGAACCTGTAGAGATTTACAGTCTTAGAACCAAAAAGAGAAAGTCTATTTGTCCTGATAGGGTCTGTGATAGCTAGGTAATTTGATGTCAACTTGAAAATGTATAAGTGTAGGAGTGGAATCCAACCTGTCAATCAGTTGACAGCCTTCTAATCTCCATTACTTTTGGGTGACCTTCTTATAAGGAGAACCCTGGCAACTGCTCTCTTACACGGCCACTTTCACTTCCTGCCACTTTCACTTCAGCCACTGACCTTGAGAGCTGCCTGACTCTGCCTGGTTCCCCTGATCTTGGATCCACACAATGCTGCACTCACCAGCCTGTGTTCTTGCATTCATCTTCATTGCAAGCAGCTGTGAGTCTGAAAAGGACTTCTGGGTTTATGGACATGAGTGAGATTGGGTTGAGAATAATATATAATTGCTTCTTGATATAAAACTCTTTATTATACACTAATGTCTTTATTATACACTGATGTCACTAAATGTGTTTCTTTAATAATCACAACTTAACACAGGTTCCTATAGTCAAGAGTTCACTTGGGGCAGTGGTTTCTGTTTTGTGGATTTTTAATTGTCAATTTAATTTCATAGTGATAGCTCTATAGAAAAGCAAAGGACTCAAAGAAGACATTCTTCATCAACTATATTAAACTGTTATTTGGTTTAAAGATCACACTAGATGACATTTTTGGGTTACCTTTTTAGATTATCTCAGGGAGTTAAGATTAGGAATCCATTCGGTCTCTTGACTCCAAAAGATCTGAACACTTGTGGAGTTTAGTAATTTGATTTTACTTTCTGGCCTTTACTCAAGATATGCTACTCCAGTAAAGTAAAAGAAAAATAAAAGAAGGAATAAAATAAAAAAATGAAAGCAAAATAATAGCTCTGATATTTCTAAGAAGATAGAAGGAATAGATTACAAAAGAGAGATACCATAATATCATTTCTGTAGTTAATTATAAATCTGAATTATACAGTGTGAAAAATGGAAGGAGAGTCCAGAAAAGGGTATGTATTGACCCAGATCAAAGATGAAATTAGGATATTTCTAGCAACCAACGAGAATGAGAAAACATCATACCAAAACCTATGGTACATAAGAAAAGCAGTCACCAGAGGAAGTTTCATAGCATTACATGGACACATAAAAAAGGAGGAGAGACTTAGGACTGATGAACTGGCACCAAACCTACAGCAGCTAGAGCAGAGTCAACAAGACAATCCAACTAATAGCAAAAGAAAAGAAATAACAAGAATTAGATATGAGATTCAAGAGAGGGAAAAATAAGAAAACCATGGAAAAATTAAAAGTTAGTTCTTCAAAAGGATAAATTGAATAGACAAACCTCTTGCGAATTCACCCATAAAAAGGAAAGGGACACATTTCAAAAAGCAAGGATGAGAGATGAAAGAGGGAACATTACAACACACCCTAGTGAAATCAAAAGGATAATTACACGATATTATGAAGAACTGTACTCCAAAGAATTCAACAACTTGGAAGACATCCACAAATTCTTGGAAAAAAATGATTGCTTCCTAGACTATCCCCAATGGCCATCAAGAACCTCATAAAACCATTATAAATAGATAAGGTTATCAAGGGGTTACCAGCAACAACAAAAAATCCCCTGGATCAGAAGGGTTCACTGGAGAATTCTATCAAGCATTTAGGGAAGAACTGATAACAGTCCTACACAAACTCTTCCAAAAATAGAAAAAATTGGAGAACTCATAAATTTCTTCTACAAAGCTAGTATCACTATAATACCTAAAGCAGGCAAGGATCACACAAGAATCAAGAACTATAGACCAATTTCCCAAATTAACATCGATGCAAAAATCCTTAACAAAATACTAGTCAACAGGATACAAAAGTATATAAAACACATAATTCACTATGACCATGCAGGATTCATAGCAGAGATGGGTCAACATAGGAAGACCATGAGTATCATTTTTCACATTGACATGAAAAATTGTAAGAACCACATGATAATATCGATAGATGAGGAAAAAGCATTTAACAACATCCAACACCAATAACTGTGTAAGACACTTGAGAAGAAATGAATGGAAGGAAAATTCCTCAAGACAATACAAGCTAAATATGAAAAGCCAACAGCCAACTTGGTCGTCAATGGAGAAAAGAGGAGCAAAATCACAATGCAAAAGGGGACCAGACAAGGATGCCCCTTGTCCCCAGTCTTATTTAAAATCATACTGGAGGTTTTAGCTAACAGAATAAGGTGAAAAAGACATCAAAGGTATTTGCCTGGGGAAGGAAGAAACTAGAGTTATTTGTTATTTGCATATGATGTAATTTTATATATGGAAAATCCCCAAAGCTCCACAGAAGGAGTACTAGAAGCAAAAGAGGAGCATGGCAGAGTGGCAGGTCACAAGATAAAAATAAAACAACAAGGGTCTATTGGACTGTTGTACACATTGGATAAGACCACAGAAGAGGATATTAAAGTGGTGGCACCCTTCACAATAGTCAAGCACAAATTGAAATATCTAGGCTTATGCATAACTAAAAGAGCAAAAGATCTATAGGAAAAAAAGCTACAGAACACTATTAAAAGAGACCCAAAGTGACCTTAACAATTGGAAGAATATCCCATGCTTGTGGATTAGAAGTCTCAATATAGTAAAACTGTCAGATCTACCCAAGACACTATATAAGTTTAATGCAATTCCAATATAACTCTCTTCATCTTTCGTCAAAGAAATGGAAAAAAAAAGATTACCAGCTTTATATGGAGAGGGAAGAAGCTAAGAAATAGCAGAGAACTCCTCAAGAAGAAGGACACAGTGGGGATTGCTTTGCCTGACTTTAACACATATTATATAGTCACAGTGGTCAAAATTGCATGGGAATAGTATTATGATAGATACTCAAACCTATGGAAAAAAACTGAAAAACCAGAAATAAAAGCATCAGCATACAGATAATTGATCTTTGTTAAGGGCCCCCAAAATATCAAATGGCAAGCAGATTTCTTTTTCAGCAAGTGGTTCTGGAAAAAATGGATATCTACTTGCAGAAAAATGAAGCAAGACCCTTATCTCACTCCATGCACAAGAATAGACTCAAGGAGACCTCAAAGTACAACCCCAAACTCTTCGCACCATCAGTGAGGTCATTGGGACTAACCTGCGAACTTTGGCACAGGGAATACATTAGAAATAGCGAAGAACACAAACTGACAAGTGGGCATTGAGATAAGGAGGCACAAATAGACAAGTTGGATATACTGAAGATAAAACACCTGTGTACATCAAAAGAATTCACCAGGAGAATAGTAAGAATACCCATGGACTGGGAAAACATCTTTAGCAACGACACACCAGACAAAGGCCTTATTACTAAAATTTGTAATACTCTGATAGCTTCCAAAAAGAGCAAAAGTAACTGTCCAAAAAGAGAAAAACACTGAGAAGGGGGGCCAAAGACTTAAACAGAAGTTTCACAGAGCAGAAATCAGAATGGCCAATAAACATATGAAAAATTGTTCCCTATCATTAGCCATAAGAGAAATGCAAATTAAAAGAATTATGAGATACCACTGAACATCCTCAAGGATAGCCCAGTTCAAAAGATCAGAAATCAGCAAGTGTTGGAGAGGCTCATATCCACTGCTAATGGATCTGTGGGTATGTACAGCCACTATGGAAATCGATTTTGCAATATCTAAAACAGATGGAAATTGAGTTATCATATGACCCAGCAATACCTCTACTGCATATATACCCAGAAGAGGCAAGAAACAAACCACGGACAGACATGTGTGCTCCAATGTTCATCAGGGCATAGTTCACAATTGCAAATGTAACTGTGGTACATACATACGGTGAAGTACTATGCATCACTGAAAAGTAGTCATGAACACATGAAGCATAAAAACACATGGAAAGAGGTTGAAATTATGTTAAGTGAAGTAAGTCAATAGCAAATGGATAAGTACAACATGAGTCCACTGAGGTAAGATTTTTAAGAAATGCAAAAGGGGCATAGGGAAAAGACAACTGAATATAGAAAATCCTGGGGTGAGACCTAGGTAGAATGGTAGCGACCAGACTAAATCCTGGGCTACATATGTTAGCCAGCTGAGGTGTGTGTGATAGCGATATGTAGTAGGGGAATGGTGCACTAATCCACCCAAGAGGAGGGTACCATTTATATCTCCACAGGGAAAGAGGAACCAAACTTAAACCCGGTGTTCCATGATGTGAATGCAGCACGACGGCATGAAGTGGGGAGCCTGTGGAGGTGTCTGAGGGTCTAGCCCAACTGTATGGATAGCCACCCTTCCTCCCAGGGGAGTTTGCTTTGAAGGTCAGCTCTGAGGCTGTAGCTCAAGGATAGAGACATGTCTGAGCACACAACACAAGAGTAAATGAAGGGGGAGGAAGAGAGTGGAGTGTCTCCTGGCCCACTGAGCCTAGAGGATGACCTCCCCACTCAGAACAGCAATAGTATAGAGAAGACCATATGGCCAGCCCCACTATGAAACATGGTGTCCCTCACTGACCCCACCACACTGAGACAAGGACATGCATCAGAGCAGCAGGAGGGGCAGCGTATGGAGTTCCTGAGGAAGTGCCAAGGATGTGGCACCCTATTGGACTCAACTGGGGGACACGTCTGGATGTCAATGAACAGACCTTGAAGTATTTACAAGTTTTTCTTATGTTATTATTATTACTATTTTTAATTATTTATATTTTTTCTGGACATTGGCTTTTTGTTGTCATCATTTTTTTTGTTTTCTTTTATCGCTTCATTTTGCAAAGTCTTCTTTTTTTGTACATATTATTATCTCTGCAAATCTATGTAGATAAGGTAGACTGGATGAACCTTAAGGAGAAGGAAACAACTAGACTGATGACTCAGAGGAATATGGGGGATGGGGAGGTGGGGGAAGCGAAGTGGTGTTGATCATCCCAGAGAAAAGGAAACAACAAGTCATCCATAGTTAGAGGCTTGATAGAAATTGATCAAGAGTAATGTAACAGAGAGAAATTACTGAAACCCAAATGAAGGATGAGCATGATAGTGAGACAAAAGGAAAGTAAAAGGAAATATAGGAAAGAACTGGGAAGCAAAGAACATCTACAGAGGTCAAAATATAGGCATGAACATAGGTAAGTATATTTATATATGATCATGGTGAAATATGTCTACATGCAAATACTTATAGGGTTAATATTAATGCAGCAGATGGACATTGGACCTCCACTCAAGTACTTCCACAACACAAGTACATTTCGTTCTATTAAATTGGTTCCATGATGCTCACCTTCTCAACACAATCACTGAAGACAAAGGTGTGCATAAACAAATGTGGTGAAGAAAGTTGATGGTATCCGGTTATCAAAAGATAAAGCGTCTGGGGTCTTGAAGGCTGGCAAGTAAACAAGAGGCCATCTAGCTCAGAAGCAACAAAGCCCACATGAAAGAAAGACATTAGCCTGTGTGACCTCGAAGTGTCAATGGAATCAGTTATAAGGAATCAAAAAGGAATATCATTGTGTGCTGACCTCCCTGATATGATCACTGAAGACAAAGATATGCATAAGCAAACACGGTGAAGATGGCTGATGGCGCCTGACTATCAAAAGATATAGTGTCTGGGGTCTTAAAGACTTGAATATAAACAAGTGGCCATCTAGCTCAGAAGCAACGAAGTCCACATGGGAAAAGCGCACTGGCATGTGTGATAAGGAGGTGCCAAAAGATCAGGTATGAGACAATGAATAACAAAAGAACATATCATTGTGAATGAAGGGGGTGTGTGTGCAGGTTAGTATCCCAAAGCCTCTCTGTAGACAACTGGCTATCCCCTTACAGAAGGGTCCCAGGGAAGAAATGAACCAGTCAGGGTGCAGTGTAGCAATGAATAAGCATACAACTTTTTCTCTAGTTCTTACATGTTTCCTCTCCCATCCTCCCCCCCCCCCTACTATTATGATCCCATTTCTACCTGACAAATCTGGGTAGACCAGAGGATCAACATTGGTACAGATAGGAGCTGGGCACATAGGGAATCCAGGACAGATGGTCCCTTCAGGACCACTGGTGAGAGTAGAGATACCAGGCTGGGGGGTAGATAGATGGAGGGGGTAGAAATGGGGAACAGATTATAAGTATCTACACATAACCTCCTCCCTGGGGTATGAACAATAGGGAGGTGGGTAAAGCGAGACATCAGACAGTGTACAATATGACAAAATAATAATAATTTATAAATTATCAAGGGTTTCTAAAGGAGTGGGGAGTGGGAAAGGAATAGAAAAAGTAGGAGCTAATATCAAGGGATTAAGTAGAAAGAAAATGTTGTGAGAATGATGATGACAGCTAATGTACAAATATGCTTTGCATACAGTAGATGTGTATATGGAATGCAAAATGAGCCTCTAATAAAAAAGGGAAAAAACAAAAATGACTAAAGCACCACATGCTTCTTATACTTTTTCTGGATAGAAGACTTTAGTTGATATTCACCAAATTAGGACATTAAAAATTTTCTTTTTTTAAAAAAAAAAACTTACTTTGGTTGACTGCATTATGTCAATTGATGTTGATGCTTCAGGTCCAGTGACTCATTCTCCCAAGGTACTTGGCTATGTACAAAAAGGTTTTCAGAATTTTTCCCCTTACGCCTCCTACCACATTCATAAATATATCTTCAGTAAACACACATGTATAAATAACCTCTATCTAACTTATCTACATTCATGGGTATAAATCTTCTGTCCACCTCCAGCCTACATGGATAAATGCATTTATTTTTATCCACTTGTAGATCACCGTGCTTTGTAGGGCTGAATATTTAACAGTTTTTAATCTCTATTGCTTTTAACTCTTGTTCTCTTTCCAGGGTATTCCTCTCCTTTTATCAGTTTTGACTGACCTCCCTTGATTGTACATCTTCTCTTATCACTCAATTTAACTCGTACTCAAGAAGAACATGGACTTGGTCTAGGAGGGGATCACTAAACAGAACAAAAGAAAACTGAGTGCTTTAAGATGTAGAAAGTGTTTATCATGGTTGTATTCTTTCACAAGTATTCCATCTGTATGCTGAGAAGATAGCTTGAGTAGGTAGACTATAAGAAGAAGAATAATTCAACTTTAGGAGTTGAGTCAGGCTTAGTAACAATCTCTAGTATGCGGATGACGTGATCTTACTTGCTGAAAGTGAGGAGACTTGAAGTACCTGCTGATGAAAGTCAAGGATTTTCACCTTCAGCTGGGATTGTAAATCCACCTCAAGGAAACAAAAACCCTCACAGCTGGACTAATAGGTAACAGCATGATAAACAGAGATAAGATTGAAGTTGTCGAGATTATCATTTTGCTTGAACTCACCAACAATGCTCATGGGAACAGCAGTTAAGAAACCAAAAACCTGAACAGGGAAAAGACCTCTTTAAAGTGTTAAAGAACAAGGATGGTTGAGCAAGATAAAAGTTGGTATGGTGAACCACACTGTGATATTTTCAATACCCTCCTGTGCCTGGGGATGTTGTAACCTAAATAAGGTAGATCTCAGAAGAATTGATGTGTTGAATTAAGATGTTGAGAAGAATAGTCAAAATATCATGGATGCCAGATGAAGAAACAGGTCTGTCTTCGAAGAAGCCCAGTCAAAAGGTTCCTGGGAAATTAAGAATGGCAAGACTCTCAGATATTCTGACTTGCCATGAGAGGTGAGCAAGGCCTAGAGGAGGGCATACTACTCCATAAAGTAAATGGGAGCGCTGAGTTTAAAAAAGGGAAACCATCAACAAGAGGCAAGCATAGCAGATTTCAACACAATTGTGAGAGGATGGTAGAGGCCTGAGCAGTGCTTTGTTCTGTTCATGAGCTGTTCTGTTCTGTTGCTATGAGCTGAAGTCTACTTGTCACCTACTTCCTAGTAGTTTTCCCACTTTTCCCTCCCCTTCCTAATAATCATCAAATTTTATTTCCTTTAGAAGGAAAAGCAGCAGTGGCTATCTTTTCATGATAGTGCCCTCATACAATATTTACCTTTCTGCGATTAATTTCACTCAGCATAATGCCCTCCAGTTTCCTTCACGTCGTGAGGCATTTCTTTGCATTACATGAGGTGTTTCTTAGCCATTATGTGTATATACCATATTTTGGTTATTTAGACTTTCCCTCAGAAGCAGTTAGTTGGATATTTTCTTTTTGCTGCCAAAAATAAACAGTAAACATCATTATACCACAATAGGCATCATTATATGCATACCCATTTCTTCCATGACTCTAATTTCTCTATGGTACATACTAAGTTGAGTGCTGGATCATAAAGGCATTTCCAGTGTCTTTTCCTTTAAGGAAGCACCATCCTCTTTTCCATTAGTTTCTGCTTTCTTGGACTTTTCTATAAATGCTGCATAAGATATTTTTTTCTTGCTTTGATTTGTATCTTTCTAATGGCTAATGATCTAGAATGCTTTTTCATATATTCATTGATTGCATGAATGTTTTCTTTGTCGAAGTTTCTGTGTATGTCCTTTCTTCTCTTTTTAATTAAATTGTTTTTCTTGTTGAAGTTTTGACGTTCCATATAAATTTTAAAGACTAGTTTCTTGTCCAGTATATCGTTGTCACATTCCCCCCCTGTATTTTGGTTTTCTTTTTGCTTTTTTGGTGAAGCCATTTGATGCACAGGTGTGCCTTGACCTTGTGAGGTTCCAGTCATCTTGCTTGTCTCCTATCGCGTTTTCAATTATTTTTGGTAGTTTTGTTGTGTTGGTTACTAGGACCCTAAATTTTTCATTTTAAAAACTGATGACTTTTATTGGAAAGAGTATTACATTTTTCCTTATACCTAGCTTGAATTTGCTTTTGCAAATGTTAAGACCTGGGGTCATGTTTCATTTTTTTTCTGGAAATGGATTTCTAATTTTGCCAGAACCTTTCATTATTTACTAAATTCTAGCCCTTTGTTGATGGTCAATTCATCATAGGTGTATGGATTTACTTCTGGCTTCTTTATTATATTGGTCTCTGTGTATGTTGCTGTACACAATCAGGCTGATGCTTCCTGAAAATATGTCTAAATTATGTGAGACCAAAATTTGCCATTCTGGCATATAAGGAACTTTCTGCCTATAGGTTTCCCTAAACAGATTTTTTTTTCATTCGTATGGAAGCCTATGGTGTATTTAATTTTCTTTGCTACCATAATTCAAAGGTGTCAATTATTCTTTGGAATTCCACAGATATAGAGAAGAGATAGATACCAGTAGTATATGTTAGACACACCTTTGTACTCAAAGTGATCTTTTGCAGCAAAATTTCTCCCAAAAATGCCAGTCATACATGAATTTTAATAATCTTTGTGTTAACTATTTTTCTTGCAGACCTGGGGCTTGATCCCATCATTGGAGGCATTGTACTTCATGCTCGATCTTAAACTGTTATTTTGAAAATGGTCGTGATGCTCTTCTCTTCCAGCTGTCTTTCCTGCTATAGTAGATGGAATGATGGTCCAATTCAAAACGGTTAATCTATGTCAGCTCAATAATATATAAGTTGTAGATATTTATTTCATATAACCTCCAATAATCTTGGAATCATGATTTGTACATTCCACATTCTGATAAAGTGTTCACATTGATGTATTCTCTTTTTGAGTCTTGTCACATCAACACATGCATGTTCTGGAATCCTTGCTCCATCCTTGCCATCCAGTTTGTCTCTGTTTGAAGGAAGTAGCTCCTCCCCAGTGGTAATTTGAGGGCCTCAGAGCCTGAGTGACTCATCTTCCAGCATTGTATTAGACAATGATCCACTGATTTTGCTAAGATTTTCAGTGGCTAATTTTTCATAAATAGATCTCTTTCCTCTTTCTCATATATCTTAGTCTAGAAGCTTGGTACCTTCCTGTCCACCATATTTGCAACACAAGTCAGATCAATCCCACAATCACTGCAACATGTCAGTCATAGGAGTATGACAAACTGACAGATGATTAATGGATTCAATCCATAACATATGTATATCTTTATAATAATATAGGTCTATATTAACAAACATAAACTAGCAGGCTGATAATATATATGTAATCTTCACTCATCAACTATCTCACTATCCAACATTTTGTATGTATGATAAAAACTCTTGTATCAGATTATTTTGTGTCCTAACAATATATGTTTTCCAGAAATGAATGTTGAAATATATGAGATAAAATGGCTGCCATAATTAACCTGTCTGGATCATAATTCTTAGTGGTTTGATAATTTTCTAATGATGTGATTTGGCAGCTGTATAATAATGTCATTCTTCATTTCATTTTCTAATGTAGTCATCTTCCATTTTCTCATAACTTTATTTTTCATATAACATAATGATCTTTGGAATTTAATCATGTAGATAGGTAGATATAATACACTATGAATATTTAGATATTATACTATAGTACATGTAAAAAAGATAGCTTATCTACCTAACATATTAGAGAGACTATGATAATATATTGATTTCCTAACATACTCTGTCATCATTCTGAAAGGCAGCTTTCTCAGCCTTCCCCCCAAATTGATTGTTTGAATGAAACACAGTTAGAGTTTATTCAAATAGCTTAAATACAACAACCTCAACTATAACTTGACTTTCTGATGTCAAATGTAATATTTATGCAAGCATAAACTAGATAAGTAAAAGATTTGGAAATAAACTTTGAGGCTATCTAATTCAGTTTCTGTGTCAATATTGGGATACTCATCATAAAATCTCAGATTGAAAGGCAATTACCTCCTTTCTTGGGCATAGGCAGAGGGTGTAACTGATTGCCTAGAGGAACCAGGTTAAAGTGTAAAGGAGACATCTTCATTATAATGTGTTGAAACATGGACAAGAATGGCAGATTTCCCTAAGTCTGGAATGTATTGCGCAGGGAAGAGAAAAGAAAGAGCTAGGCTGGAGAACAGGTTTAGTCAGTGAAGTGTCTTACACACCACATCTTTGCTTAGTCTTTTCAATGATAAAAAGGGAGTTTTAGGGATATGTTAAATATAGGAGTAATAAGACAAAATATAATGACCTCATTATTGATAAATTTATATTTTAGAATGATCACATTGGAGAAAAAATTGGGATGTTCCAGGGAAATAAAAAGTGCATGCTAAATAGTATTAATAAGATAATATTTAGTTTAATATTAAGTAATTTGATTTTTCACTTGTTATTACTTTGATTACTAGATGCACTCTGCCACCAGATGCCTTTCTAATTTTATCTCTTGTCACTCACCAACACATCTCTTATGGATTGGACAAGTGGGATTTATTTACCGTTCTGTGAATTCTCCTTTTTTTCACATTGTGCCTGTGTACAGCTATTCTTAATGCCTGAAATAATATCCTCACAATTAGTTATCTGTCAAAAATCTTAATTACCCTTTAAAACACATTTAAAAACTATTTCAAGAAATATCCATAACTAATTCAAACATTATTAGTACCCCATTCTGTTCCAAGACTCTTTGAACTTAACTTTGCGACAGCTCATATTTTATTGTGTGAATCTTTTTGCATACATTCTGGCAATGTGAAGTATAAGCGAAATGAAAAAATACTGCATTGCATCACATATTATGAGAATAACAATGGCATTATGCCTATTTAAAATTTTTAATCTATAAACAGAATAATTTATAAATAATAGGAAATTAATCCATGTCTTATACATATATATGCACACAAATAAATTTTACATTTGTTGGCATTTGGATGATAAACTATTCTAATATTTAGAAATATACACATATTGCATGTCTGTGTACATATATGTTTTATTTTATTTTGCTGCACATTCCAAGGTTGCCTTGTTCAGCTTGATCATGTATAATTGTCTGGATGGTTTGCCTTGTTGGGCCTGCTGGTCAATGCTTCCTGGAGAAGTTCTAACATATTCAGAGAGACTGCTTTTTCAGAATAAATGTTATTATTTGTTATATTTTGGTCTATCTTTTGTTATTTTTAGTACTGGTGCGTGCATCTTATTTATCAGTTTGTTTTTCTGTTTGTATGTTTATTTCCCTCCCATCTTGCCTTTCTCCCTCTTCACTACCTCCCAGTAACCTTCAATGTTTTCTTCTTTCGGTGTGAAAATGATTTCTCTTGACTTTTTTCATTTGTATGGTGTTTTTCTATTTTTGAGACCCATTAGCTTTGTTGAGCATAGCATTTTACAAACCAACAGCTCGTCATTTCTTTAAGGATATTTCGACGAGACTTTCTACTCCTGTGAAGAGTCTAGGAATTCAGCAGTGGCAGTTTTACCTTTTGCTGTAGGGTAGCTGAGAGTCAGCCTCAACTCATTGACAATTAATTAGTTATAGTGCAGAAATATACTCTAAAGAATATCTTTCATATGTTTCTGCTACAAAGTAAAATCAAGTTCATTTTCAACTCTTGAAGAACAAACACAAATGATAAAAACTGGCTGTTCGAAATGAATGTGCACAGAAAACAGCGAAAATTACTCTAACAGAATATATTTATTGTAAGCATATAATTTGACAATTTGGGCCATATCAACTCTTATCAGGGAGAATTTCAGATGAAAAGAATCCAGTTTTCCATGTGTGTAATTAAGTTGCAAGAGCCAAATCACCAAGAACATGCCAAAAGAGGAAGTACCCCTCAAGGCCAGAATGGAGTGGAGCATTCTTAGTTCACATCCCTGCCATCCCCCACCCCTCCCCTCGCTCACTCCCGAGCCATGAGGCAAGCATCAAAGAACTCACACTGATTTAGTGAGTCTACTGGCACACTCACCGACATCACTTCAGTTAGCCGTGCCACACTGTCATTTAATAGTGGGTTTGAATTATTTAAAGAATGAGTAGCTGTTATAATGTAAAAGACATATATAGACCCATGACTTCCTGGATTAGGAGATCGGAAGAAATTCATTCATAATCCTCTAAATTAGAGTCCTTTGTGGTCAGGGAAACCTGGAATGGAAATTTGAAGAAATGGACATGCTATTGTCAGTTCTCACATCTTTCAAAGCACATTTTTTATAAACTGGTTTTGTCCTTTAGATTTTGCTGAAAATGTGACTCAAAGTGCTTTGGAGAAAATGTGCCTGCTTATTGAAACAACAAGAACAATAAAAATGGTACTGTTTTAAAAAGCACTGATAGGTACAATGCCTATATGACTAAGATACTTCTTCAACTTTTGTTCTTTTATCTGACATTTAAATAATAGTAATCAATATTGGCTTCAACATTACTTTCTTGAAAATTCATATAGGGAAGCTATTTTTCATAACCCTAGTCTATAGCTCTGTGCTTTAATAGTATATATAGTAAAGATATGTATGTACTTCTGTACAAATTTTTGATCCATGCAACTGAACTTGACTTATTCTAAGTTTCTCTGCATCTCCTTGAGAAAATGTGCTGAGGAAAAGAAGTTGAAAACCTTAACTTTGGCTCTCATTCTCACAATACTTATCATTGAAGGCACAGAATTCTTCCTCACATCATGAAAATAGCAATATTATTTTACGATGTTTTCAGGGCCTGAGGTAATGGGTAATCTCTGGAAATATCCTTTCACTGGGTCCTCATAACAATCCTGTGGAGAGTGGAGATTCCATCTGACAAATAGCTCTTGTCATTTGACGCTGATAACCTTCCTCTTGACCACCTTTTCACAATTTAGCCGGAAAGTGCTTTGAAACAATTTTAACCAAGTTAACGGAAAGAGACACTCTGAGTAGTACCTTCTTACAGACCTCAAAGACACATCTAAAATATTCTATGTGAATGTAGTAAATGAGATTGCATATTTTATTAATAATATATTGTTAATAAGCATGTGTAATCAGTCTGCTATCATTTAGGCCACTGAGGAAGCACTCTCTGGTGTCCCGTTAGGTTGTCCAGTGAGAGTCTCAAACTTGGAACATTTCCTGGAATGAACTGATATAACTCAGACTACGCCGCTTGTCTTATTTGGTGATCATTTTCTTTCCCGTTGTGTGGATTTTTTTATTTTGATGTGTGTGTGGTGTGGTGTGGTTTGTGTGTACAGCCTGTGCAAACTAATGCTATAATTGCTTCCCTTAAGGAGGAAACAAGGTGTTTCAGCAGCAGAACGAGAGGGCCGTATGCAGTCCGTCATCTGACTGTGCAGAATGACACCCTGGTCAATAAAGAACAATAACTTCTTTCAAAAATCATTTTAGCCTGTTTCTATTCCTAAGAAAAAACACAATTCCATGCCTTGCCTATGTTATTCATGTTTGTTGGTTGGTTTTTGGATGATCCTGACACAGGCTCATATGGATTGCTTTGACATCATAGTTTTACTGGCCCAGGTTTGGGTGGGAAAAATTATGCTCTTTCCATCTTCAGTGCACTAGGGCTTCTACTGCTATACTGCTAGAGGCTGTAACTGGCGTCATTGTGACACATACGGACATGTTCATACACACATTTATACAGCCTAGGAGATGGCTTTTCAGGGACATCTACTTAGACATGGTTCTTTTTAGTCTGCCACTTGGAATCAAGAATTACATTGAAAAAGATCACCAGCGTTTATCTCTCCTACTATAAACAAGCATTTGTGAAGACATGTATCCAGAACTAATCCCAAAGGAACTAATTCTTATGACAACTAAGAGGTACATCATTACCAAGAGAATCAATACTTGGAAATCTCGAATGTGCACAGGGCTGGATGAAAGAGGCTTTTATGATTCGTGCAAGAGTTTAAGCTTCCGGCTGCAAAGCTCAGAGTTGGTGGCTCAAATCCCTGCTCCTCTCTGGGTGAAAGATAAAGGAGTCTGTTTCTGTGACGACTGATAGCATGTGATGTCGTATCATTGGTTCTACAATGTTTTCTAATGTCACTTAGAATTGACTAGTTGGCAATAGATTTTTCAATTTTCTTTTTTGGTTTCAAGCTATAGGAAAAAAGGCAGAGAAGAGATCAATACAAAATACATTCATAACAAATTCTCCTGTTAATACTGGCATGGGAAATAGGCTTTCATAGAGAACTTGTTAAAATTTGTTAAAATATATTTTAACAAAAAGATAAAGGAAATTAGCAAAAATATTTTTGTCAACATAATTTGAATAAATGACTAGGTGCCTTTAAATTGTTTGGCTCAATAGATAGTTTCACAGTAAAGACAAGGTAACTTTTATGGGCCAGGCCATAAATGAATGGAAGGCATAGTCAATGTCAGGAAGATCTTCCATGATATTAGGTGCTGACATAAGATCACAACAGAAGAGATCATAAACTACAGCTACTAAAGCTTTCAGTCTCTCTTGTGAACATTCAAACACTATACATGGCAAATACTTCTAGAAAGCAAATAGTTCAGGCAGTCCCACCTTACCAAACATACCGAGGCTATTGTGAGAGATTTTATGATTTCTGATTTTTCCCAAATGGATATATAGGAAAGAGAATGTTCAGGTATGCAACAGTTAATCACTCTTGGCTGTTAACTGAAACACTTCTAGCTTCTTCACCAAAAGGCCTGAGGAATTATTCCCATGAAAATTACAGCGTAGGAAATTCTATGGAGCTGACTAAATCATTTCTGTGTTTAAGGTACCTTAATATCTAGATTCATGGAATGTGGGAGACTAAATCAAGCCATCTAACTTTGTATACCCTTTTGAACCTTAAATTAAAGGATTCCCTGAATCACCTTAACTTCACAAGCAGCTTAGTTGACAATATTTCATCTAGGAATGTGACATATTATATAGAAATCATTCATTTTGGGGCTCTTACAGTGCTCTCTTTTTATTTATTTTTAATAAATCATTGTATTGTGGGCTCTTACAGCTCTTAAAAGAATCCATCCATCAATTGTATCAAATACATTTGTACACATGTTGGCATCTTTTTGAAATTATCTATATGTAGCTGGCTTGAGAAGTAGAAACTAGAGACACTGACTAAAGTGTGGATTGTATGATCTACCAGAAGATTCTTCCCCAAGAAGGAATTCTTTCCAATGTATGCATTTCATTTTTTTAACAGAGCAACTTGACCACTTTCAAAATATTCTTCATAGCAGTTAATATATTTGTCAAATCTGCGGTTGCATTCTTGGGAACATCTTTTAACCTCATCTGTTTGGATGGCTGACAGCATCTCCCTCATTTTTTTTTCTAAACCTCTTCTAAGTTGTCAAACGACTGTCCTTTCATGATCCCCTTCACTCTTGGAAACAAAGAGAGGGAAGTTGCACAGATTGCGATCAGTTGAGTCAAGTGCATGCAGCAAGAGAGGCATCCTCTTTTTTTTTTTTTTTGCCAAAAGATGGTCCACTGAGATGTCTGTGTGAGCAGACACATTGTGCTGCTGGCAAAACCAGTCCCATCTGCCACAAGTCATGCCTCTTTTGTTTCACACTCTTGACAATCTTTTAGATCTTTTAAAGAGAAATCTTGATTAATAGTCAAACCTGGTTGGATAAACTCCAAAAGTACTACATATGAACATTTCTATCCATTCAGGAAGTTGATGGATGTACAGAACAAGGTTTGTCAGCAATCAACATTTCAACATTTTTGAAAAGTGAAAACCACTCCTACCGTTGAGTTTTTCCCCAAAGTATTGACCTTGTAAGTTGTGTTCAAAATCACAACAGTTTCTGTCTCATTTTTGCTAAGCAGGAAACAAAATATCACAGATGCATGGTGTTCCCTTAAATCAACCATCACACACACACACACACACACACACACACACACAAATGAGGTTAGAGAAACTGTTATATGAAAAGATCCTTGTGACTGAGAGAATATTCCCAGGTAAGACTTTCTCCTCTCAGAAGTCCAACGGTCGTTCCTCGCTGTCCTATAGGATCACCACGAGGTTAGTGACTTTGTATTTTTGTTTTTTGCAACTGTGAAAGGGACTTAAAGTTCATAATGATGGAAATTAAATACGAAAGTTTTTAATATGCACTGCACCTCGGCAGAAAAGAAGAGTCATCGTAACTGGACCAAATATCATGAGGAAGCATTTTAAATATGTTAAGCATTAATTTTATTTGGATCCCAACTTAATTTCTTCCCTCGTACTAATCCAGGAAGCATTAGAACTGTGCCTTTTATATTTCAGTAGTTAACCATTCTTTTAACCAATCAAAAACCACTTTTAAATGGCTTGCTTGGCTTTTCTGCATCCTAGAGTAGCTTGCTAGAGAGTCAGGGACAAAGAGGAAGATCCGTGAAAAGATAGACTAGTGTAGTGGCTGCCACAATCAGCTCAAACATAACTCTGAATAGTAGGCTAAGAGAGCTGTTGTTGGCAGATGCTATGGAGTTGTTTCTGACTCACTGAACTCCATGACAGAAGGAGACACTGTCCACCAGTCCAAGAGCATGGATTGCGGATCCAAGTAAGACAAAATCCTTGACAATTTCAACCTTCTCTCCATCTTTCATGATGTTGCTACTGGCAGTTGTGAAGATTTTTGTCTTCTTGACATTGAGCTGTAACAAAGACTGAAATTCTTGATCTTCAGCCCCAAGGGCTTCAAGTTTTTCTTATTTTCAGCAACCAAGCTTGTGTCCACTGCATATAGGTTGCTAATAACCTTTCTCTAGTGCTAATGCCAAATTCATATCCATATAAGCCAGCCTTAATGACTATTTGCTCAGCATACAGGCTGAATAAGAATGGGATGGCATACAGTCCTTATGCACATTTTCCTGATTTTAAATCCTGCTGTATGCATTTTTCTGTTTGCATGACAGAACATGTGTTGGGCTATAAATGAAGTACTCTGGATTCTCATTACCCTCAAGTCTAGCTATAGTTTTTCAGAGTCCATGCACGTGAATGTCTTAGCATAATATACATATGCACTGAGTTAGTCCAGGTAGGCTAGAGGAACAAATTTCAGAGACACACATATAGGTATAGGGAAAGGGTTTATATACTAAACAAATGTGACCCTAAGAAGGCATCCCAATCCAGTCCAGTGCAAAGTCATAAGTCCAATAATAGCCCATATGCATGAAAAAAGTCTATAAGTGTGCTTCCGACTCGGGAAGTCACAGGTCAATGGGTGCGGAATTCTGGAGCTGGCAGGGGTCTCCCCATGGCTCCTCGCTTCCAGGGCTCAGGGTCCATGAACAGCATGCCACTCCAGCTTCAGAGGTCTGTCTTCATCAGGGCAAAGCCGAGTGGTCTCTCCACTGGCTCCTCCAACTTCTCGGAGGCTTCCTCTTGTCTTTTCCGTGATTAAGTTGTCTCTGAAATTAACTCCCAACAACTGGGGAAGATAGCTTCTCATCTTCACGAGGGAAATACTGCGAGATTTCTCAGGAGTCTCAGGTGAAAGCCATGCCCACATAGAGGCCTCATTGGCTACTCAATGGCTATCTCCAGATTAACCGGCCAGACAACATAAGTACATGACTGCCGAATGCACATATATATGCATAGGCATAGGCATACAGCTATATCTATCATCTATTTATATACACAAATGAAAAATGATATCAATAATGCCCTGAGCCCCAGTGCGGCCCACTGGGACGGAGGTTCAATTGCAGCAGTGGGGCTGGGCCTCCTACTCCCACCGCCGGAAAGCAGTGATGCTCCCCCCCCCCAAAAAAAAAAAGAAAAATGATATCACTAAAGTCAACAAGAGCTTTACCTGAACCATGGACACATAGATGAATTCTGGCCTCTCTTTCCCAAGCCAAGAACAGTTATTTCTTATGGTTTCGCTCTGCTAATACTCGCATCCATAAAGCAATCACTGAAGATAAGGGTGCTACAGTAAAGTGTGGTGAAGAAAGAAGATGGTGTTTGACTATCAATTGGAATATTGTCTGAGATCATCGAGGCTTGTCTTCAAACAAGCACCCATCTAAGTAGATCATCAAATTATTTAACATGAAGAAAGGAGCACACCAGCATGTGTGATCCAAAGATGACAAATGAAGTCTAAATATGACTAAGGAAAAGGTATCAGAAGGTAAATTTGTAGAGGGTATGGAGGGCAATCAATCTGTAGAGTACTTATGTGGAATTAGCCTCTGTTAGATACCTTCCGGCCCCAGCTGAGAGACTCAGATATACTTACTAACAGATGGATATTACTGTAAACTTGTTCATGATGGATGGAACTCTGGCAAAATATACTACGTGTTCAGTTGACCCCCCTCTTGACTCATCCTGAATTTGCTCTAGGTTTACATATTGCTCACTCACTCCACTATAGAAAAACACTCTCTCTGACTATATCAATATCGCTGATGGTGTCATTTTTCTTTTGGGTCTCTTTTATTTATTTTTTTGTTTTTATTGTTTCTGTTAAGTTTCCAAGTTTACAAAGCACAAAGGGTGTGCATACTTATAGACAATAACTAGTGTAAAAACTCATTAAGGATGGGGGAAGGGACTGATAGGAAATTTGTAGCAAATAATGAATACAGGATGTGTACCATTCAGATTGTGATTATGTATATGCAACTCTTTTTAAAAGTGACTTAATTATGGAAGTGTATGATTTGTGAATTCAATATCAGAGCAACTACTTGAAAATAAATAGAAAACTTTAAAAAACACAGCTAAATAACTTTCTGGTATTATCTGCTTACAACAAGACCTTTCTGACATGAGCCATGATATCTCATGTTTCATGTCTCCTTCTGAATATGGCCTGAATCTATAGTAGCTCCCTGACAATGTACTGTGGCAACAATTGTTGCATGATCTTCAGCACCATTTTACTTCCATATTATATCAGAAATATTGTTCTATAATTTGAATATTACATTGAAACATTTTTATTTTCAATGCATACAGGTGTGCATTTCTTCTAGTCAGCTGACTAAGAAACAGTCTTTCAAATTTTCTGGCATAGCTAAGTGACTGCTTGCTGCACTTAATTACCTTGTTGGAAAATTTCAATCGCTACCCTGTCAATTCTTGGAGCCTTGGTTTTGACTGATGCTCTCAGTACAGTTTGGACATCCTCATTCAGTCCTGTTGGTTCTTGCTCATGCGCTATCTCATGAAATGTTTCAATGCTCACCAGTTCTTTTGGTAGCATGATTCTCAGTCTTCTTCCCATCTTCTTGTGATGCTTCTACATCAGTCAGTATTTTGCCCATAGAAATTTACTTCCCTCCCAAACCACTTTATTAGGAGCAAATTCAGATATTATGCTATTCCATGGTTCTATCAAATCAAGTAGTGTTGAGTGATCACTACCACAAGCAATTTCAAAACATTTTCTTCCTTCTTGAACACCTCTATCTCAGTTATCCTTTACCCCACTCACTTCCCTGCAGTAATCTCTCTCTCCCCAGGAAATCTGATTCTATTTGTTGTCTCTTTAGATTCACCCATGCTAGGTTTCATTTACCAAAAAAACCTAGAGGAATACATCACATTGTTAAGAAGGCTACCAAGAATAACAAAACACAACAGAGACAAACCCTAGTATGAACAAACAAAAAGCAAACTCAGCAAAAATTTTAAAAACCAGATCAAACACAACAAGTATCAAAGGGAGAACAAATGACAAAGTTCTAATATTCAAGTCAAATTATCATCTTAATCTCCTGTGTTCATCTTTCGATCACTCTCTGTGTGATCCCAGCTTATTCCTGTCCCTCTGTCATTGTCAGAGGGAAATCACCAGAGGCTTATAGGCTCTTTAGAACTTGCAAGAGGATTTTCAGCTTCCATTGTTATCCATAGCTTTCTGCACAGCAGAATCTCATTGTTTAAGCTCTGATCCTAGTCTCTCCTCTAGCTGTGGATTATGTCATTTTGTTTACTTGGATGCCAGATATTGGTGTACGTCTTCAATGTGGGTTTAGTTGATAACTCACTTAGGTAGATGCTTGTTTGAAAACAAGACTTTACGACTCCAGACACTATTCTTATCAAGATGGCAACTCAAGGCTAAACTTTTCTTGAGTTCTTCCTGTTAGAGATATGCTGAGTAAGTTCTTCTTTTTAGTTTTCCAATTCCAGTTCTTCATACACTTCATTATAATAGTTGGCTTTTTCTTCTTGCACTGCCCTTTGATATTTTCTGTTAAAGCTCTTTTACTTTATCATTTCTTCCTTGTGCCTTAGCTACACTAAGACGAAGACCAAGTTTCAGAGTCTCTTCTGACACCCACATGTATCTTTTCTTCCTTTCCTGTCTTCTAAATGACATTTTACTTAATGACACTTTGGCTTTGTATCTCTCACATATGTAGTCAATTTGATTTCTATTTGGAAAAGTCTACATGTATAACTGTCATTTTTGTTGTTGAAGAAAGGTATTTACAATGAAGAAGTTGTTGGTGTTTCAAAGTCCTATCATCCTTCATGTGATCTCTAGCTTCACTGCTATTGCTAAGGCCATATTTTTGTTAACTACTGTTCCTTCTGCATTGTTTCCCACTTTTGCATTCCAACTCCCAGCAATTATCAGTGAATATCCATTGCATATTTGATCAATTTCAGACTGAAAACATTGCTAGCATTCTTCAAGGTTTCATACCTCTGTTTGGTTCTTGGTGCATAATTTTGAATAATTGTCCAATTAAATGGATACTCTTGAATTTCTGTGTGTGTAGTCTTATCATAGAAAACATTTTAGTTAAAAATAGATTTTGAAATGTCCTCTTTGAGGAGTGGAATGTCATTCCTCTTGATTGTTTCATTTCCAGCCTAGAAATGCATGCTATTTTCTAATTCCAATTGACTAATACCAGTCCGTTTCAGACCACTAATACCTGAATGTTAATTTTTTATGACTTCCATTTCATTTTTGAAAACAAAATTTTCTTATAGCGATACTTCATACCTTCTAATTTCTATATATTATTTGATGTTTGCAGCTGAGATTTTTAATTTTGAGTCATAATCAAAATTAAAATGGAGGTCCCAAAGGCTTTCTTACCAGTTTTTACACATTGAGAGCATTTTGGTTGGATTCACTTTGAGACGTCACCACTTCCTTCATCGTATTTTGAGTATCTTCCAACCAGAAGGGCACTACCTTTGACCATGATCTGCTCCTTTCCATAAGGTTTTCAATATCTGACCAAGTTTTTCTTCTGTTATACTCTTTTCAGTGGCCACTTCCTTAGACATGAAGTGCTTAATCCTTATTCAAAGCTTGTTGTTAATCTGAATGCTCTACTGGAATCTGGTCACCACAAGCAATACTGATGATATTGGAAATATCAGTGACACAACATTTAGAATCACAACAACACACAAGTCACCCGAGTGCGACAAATGGACAGACAAGTGATGGGCATAGTACTGAAACCAAGTACTGTTGATTTGATAAAGTATTGTGATTGAAGGACTGGATTGGGGAAGGAATCATTGGAATGGTCACTTAGCAAAGTGTTTTAGAAGATATAATGTTCTACAATGGTTTAAAAGACTAAATATACCATGCACATGAAGATCTGACCAGTATTTGTCTTGCAGTAGTGGCTTGCATGTTGCTGTGAACAGATTTCAGCAGAGTTTCCAGATTAAAACAGACTATGAAGGTAAAAGAGGCTGCCTACTTCTGTTCCATTCTGAGGAGTTAGCCATTAAAAACCTTGTGAATAACATTGTGAAATAATGAAATCTCATGAATATCATCAGGACATTGTCAGATATAGTGCCCCAAATGCCCCATTTAGGTTGGAAGGTGATGAAAATATGTCAAAGGAAAATATATCTTCTCAAATTAGTCAACCTTAATGATCAGAATTGAGTAAAACCTTCAAGAGTAAAACCTTAGGGACATTCTTTCATTGATACAGCATGACTCAACTTGAGAATAGTTACCTGCAAGCTAAAATTAAAAATTGAAACTTAGATATACAATCTAAGAATCTCAGAAAACAAAGAAGTCATCAAAAAGAAATAGCTAAAACACAGACTCTAATTTTTACCACTTACTCAAAAGACTCATTCTTACAGACAAAGAAGTCAAGGTCGACTCGTAGCGATCCTCAGAGGGCAGGGTAGAACTACCCCTGTGGGTTTCCAAGACTAAGCCCAATCTTTCTCCTGCAGGAGTGGCTGGTGTTTTCTAACTTCAGACTTTGCAGACCAAATGCTCAAGCAGTACCCCAATGATACTTATAATACTGTAAAACTTCATTTTTCTGCCATCTGACTCTTCATCTAGAAATACTAGCCAAAAGTAGAATTGACTTCATAATGTTGTAATAGGGTTTAATGAGTTAAAATTTGGAAAATGTGTTGTGCAAATACTTCATATACACTGTACACATATTATACATATAATATATATGATTTACTCTACTTATAATATTACGCATTGCAAAAGAGCTAGTGTAATTTAGAATAGTGCTTGGAACAAAATGTTTGCTTAAAAATCAGAAAAATTCTTTGTTCATACTAAGGATAATTTCAACATTAGGAATTCAGAGGTTCCATTATTCATCAATTACTTTGTATCAATGGATGATATTGATATTTTTATGTTCAGATTCTACTATAGCATAGCATATATTCAGTAAATATTTAAGGTAAACAAGAGTCATTAGAGAGTAACTCATGTTATGTTAAGCCAGTATGTAGCAGTTACACAATCTCCTGTCAACCTGTGAAGACGTGGAGACTAGTTTTTCTACCAGGTTATAGCCAATAATGACTCGGTGTAGGAATAGTCTTTTCCTGAGGATTCTAGGAATTTCTGTCTTCCTCCCTGGAAGTGAGACACATACTCTCTCTGTTCATCTTCATGCTGATGAGACACATAAAGTTTATGGACCCAGTACCACGGAGCTGGAAAAGCCACATAGAGACCCACACCAGGTCTGAGATGCTTCCACCACCGCTGGATCTACAAGACTATCCACCCACTGCCCTGTTATCTTCCTGCATTCTGCATCAATTCATTTGTTGCATGAGTCTGGAGAGATATTTATATAGACAGTATTGGACATATGGGCCAAAATCGGACTTAATGAACTTGATCTAGACTGTGCTGGGATGTTTTGTCAATATATCATTGCTCTTTTATATAAAGCTCTTGCTTACACATATGCACACAAAAGAAATAAATAGGATAAAATTTATATCCTCTGCATTATTGTGCTGAAATGGACTGATATTGACCATTTAAAATCATCCATAGGGTTTGTAAGTCAGGAATGAAAAATTCTAGATGAAACAACAAATTCATTATAATCATTGTCAAAATCTATCTTGGAGAACAATGCTGCCTGTGATCAGATAATAACTGTCTGCATACAAGGAAATCCAATCAATAGAACTCTTATTTATATACCAACTAAAACTAATTACAAAGAACTAATGAATGTTACCGAGTTCGTCAGTTTGAACTTGGTAAAAAAAAATCTCAAGATGCTTTAGTAATTATTGGATATTGTAAAGCAAAAATTATATATAAATTGGAAGGAAGAGTAGTTGAAAATATGACTTTAATGATAGAGAAGAAGCTGGAGATTGCATGACAGAATTTTGCAAGACATACATTTTTCAACAAAATGAAAAGCACCTATGCCCCCGGACTTTCCCAGGTAGAAATCAAATAAACAACATCTTTGTAAAGAGACAATGGAGAAGTTCAATATCAGATAAGATGAGACTGGGGGATGACTGTGGAGCAGTGAATCTATTCATATATAAGTTCAAGTTGAAGCCAAAGTAAATGAAATACTGCCACAAGAGCCAAAATTCAACCGTTAATATATTGCACCTGAATACCAATAACATCTCAAGAGCAGATATGATGCACTGGACATTAATCATAGGACACCTGATGAGATGTGGGTTGACATCAAGACCATCATTGATGAAGAAAGCAAAAGGTCTTAAAGGAGACAAGAAAGAAAGAATAGATCAGTATGGATTCCAGAGGAAAGGCTGACACTTGCTCTTGATTTTAGAGAAGTTAAGACACATAGAAGAAATGAAACAAATGAGATGAACAAAAAGTTAAAGAGGAAGTTGAAAAACTGTGCCAAGTATTACAACAGAGTGTGTGAAGGACTGGAATTACAAAATCAAAAAGGAGGAGTAAGCTAGACATATCTTTCTTTCTTTTTATTTATTAAATATAGAATTTATTGGGGGCTTTCACAACATTTAATACATCGTTCGTATTAAGCATATTTGTATACATGTTGCCACATTAATCTACATTATCTACTTGAATCCCTCCAGCATAAGCTCCTCTTCCCCTCTTTCCTCTAGTTCTTTATTTTTTAATTCCAACTCCCCATATTTCCCCTTCCCCCTTCTCCTCCTCCATGAATTTCCAATAATTTACAAATTGTTATTACCTGTTCATATCTTACACTGTCTAATGTGTCACTTCACACCCCCCCCATGTCCACACTCCAGAGTAGAGGTCACATGTAGATCTGAGGAGAAATTTGTTCCCCCTTTCTAATCCATCATCCCTCCACCCTCCAAGTGTCACTACTCCCCACTAGTCTCAAGGGATTATCTATCCTAAATTTCCATGTTTTTGACTCCAATGTGCATCTTCTGGTTTAGCCAAATCGGTCCGGCAGAATTGGGATAATGATAATTGGTGGGAGGAAGCATTTGAGAACATTTCATTGCTACTACACTACACCTAGACTGGCCCATCTTCTCCCTACAATCCCTCTGTAAGAGGATGTCTCTTCACTTATTGATGGGCTTTGCGTCCCCAATCTGAACTTCCCCCCATTTATAATGATATATTTTTTAGGTCTTTGATGCTTGATATCGGATCCCTTTGATACCTCTTGGTCATACAGGCTGTTGTGTTTCTTCCATATGGGCATACTTCTTATCTAGATGGTCACTTATTCACCTTCAAGTCTTCGAAACCACAGACGCACATCTTTTGATACCCAGGCACCATCAGCTTTCTTCACTACATTTGCTTATGCACATTCGTATCGTCAGTGATCATATCAGGAAAGTGAGCATATAGTGTTATGATAATTAGTTCTTGAAACCGAAAATTGATCCCTTTGGTATCTCTTGGTCCCATAAGCTGGTGTGCTTCTTCCATGTGGGCTTTGTTGCTTCTGAGCTGGATGGCTGCTTGTTTACTTTCAAGTCTTTAAGACCCCAGATGCTACATATTTTGATAGCCGGGCACCATCAGTTTTCTTCACCACATTTGCTTATGCACACCTTTGTTTTCTGTGATTATGTCAGAGATTTGCATATCATGGAATACCAACTTAATAGAACAAAATATTCTTACATAGAGTAAATATCTGATTGAGGCCCAATGACTATCTGCTGTATTAATTCTAAGTCTATAAGTATATGCATATTGATCCATTTCCCCTTAATCATATGAATATATGTACCTATATATACATAGGTGTATATATATTTATACCCATGTATTTAACCTCTATAAATGCCCCTTACTCCCCAATTCTTTTCTCTATTTCCCTATACCTCCTCCCATCCCACCATCATGCTCAAGCTCCATTTGGGTTTCAATATTGTCTCTTTATTACATTAGTCTTAATCAATCCCTATCTGACCTTCCACACCCACCCCACCACTGATCCTGAACCACATGTTACTCCCCCATCCCTGGATCAGCCAGCAGTCACCCCTCTACATCCACCCTACATACAACCATCAGTCCCATTGCCCCCACCCCAGACCGCCCATCCAGCCCAGCCCATCCAGATAGACTTGTAGTGAAAGTAACATGCTCCCAAAAAGGGCATCCCATAATGAAACAACCAAAGAAAAGAAAACAATGAAAGCATCAACAAAAAAAATTCAATTTCCAACATGTAGACATACATGCAAAAATACAATAATAACAATATAAAAACCTACAAATAGTTTAAGGTCTGTTCATTTACCTCCAGGAGTGTCTCCTGGTTGAGTGGGATGGGGTATCACACTCTGGTCACAAAGTATATCTTTGGTGCCTGACCTGGAGCTCCATGATCTGTCGCACACCCTTAGAATTTTGGTGTGGTTAGGTCAGACAGGATATAATCCTGACCCTGTTTCTC
>PVJH01014472.1:0-56823 GCA_004026705.1 Nesogale talazaci
GGTTTCTTCTCTGAGGTAGGGTAGGGGGCACCAGGAGGAACAAGGTGAAGTTAGAGACAGTTTCTTCTGAGACCAGAGAGTCATGAGTTGCTACATGGAAGTTGGGATCATGGAGATTGTCTCACCACTGAAATAACTGAAAAGAGGCTGAGATTGTTCTGGTTCAGCAGCACAGAGACTTCACGCAGAACAAAAAAGCTCCCATGCAGAAAAGAAGGCCCCCAGTTCCCAGACTCTTATTGCTCTTTCCAGGGTTCTAGATCACTGTCCTGACTCATGATTTGAGCCTTGGTTCCAAGATTCTGCAGTTACCAAGTATCCACATAATCTGGTTGAAGAACACCTAACTTTGGAATAAATAGTTCATGATGCATCTCCCATTAAGGCAAGATGAGGAAATGAAGTACAAACTAATATGGGGCCTATAAAGGGGGGTTCTTTAACATAAAGGCAGAAAGATACAGGAGATAACATTATTGTAAAAGCATTGCAACAATAAACAGAGAAAACTGTCCAACTGCATGTGCTTTATATGTTTAAAACTCAAGGAAATCTGGACTGCAGCATGTAAGATAAAATGTGAAATAGTAAATTTGAGCAGTGAAGGGAACAGACTGAGATCAAGCAGAAATTACAAAGAGATTAGATAAGAAAATAATTCCAGGTAAGTAAACAAGTTCCATTGGAATTCAAAAATTCATTTAAAGTAGAATCATTTCTACAGAAATCAAATCAGAACTGTGGAATATGTATTCGAAAAGCTTTCCCCTAATGCAAAAAGAAATCAGAGTTCTGGTTTTCTGTTTGCTCCAGTATGGTAACATTCAAAGCGAGAGTTCATTGATTTACTTATTCAGCAAGAGTACAGGTTCATTGTTGAAAATAGAAAGGAGAAATTCTACTATTCACTAATCTTTTCTTTATGCCATTTAGCATTTTTCCTTACAGGTAAATAGATTGATTGCGGACAAACTACCTAGGGGTAAAAATATGTGTATATATATATGCATGTATATATATATATAGTGCATATGGTGACTCATAGTGATTCTAGAGGACAAACTAGAACAAGCTCTCAGGATTTTCTAGACTTTTCACCTCATCAACAAAGATATACATATTTGTCAGCATATACATATAAATATATAAGTGTCTATACACTGTGATGAAGTGAAATTACTTTGTGTGTTAGTCCTGGTAGACTAGAGAAACAAATTCATAGACACTTAAGCATATAAGAAAGAAGCTTATATACAAGAGCAATTGAACGTTGATAAATGCCCCAGCCCTGTCCAGATCAAGTCCGTAAATCCATATTAGTTCAATATTAGTCCATATGTCAGATACCCATCTATAAAATTCTTTTTATCACAAAATGCATGCAATGATATAGAATGCAGAGGGATCACAGGCCAATGAGTTGGAATTCTTGTGGATGCACTGATGATGTTAGCATCTGGCAGGAGTCTCTATATGGCTTCTCTAGCTCCAGAAATCTGACTCCATCAGCTTCTCTCCATCTGTCTTGTCGATACAATGTCTAATAGTGAGCAGAGAGTCTCTAAGAGAATCGCAGAGAGAGCTATCCCACCTCCCAGGAGGAAATGCAGTAGTTTCCACAACTCTCCGGAGAAGACCATGCCCACATAGAGGAGTCATTGGTTATAACATGATTGACAGGCAAGACTCCACCCCATTAATTTATAATCCTCGCAAATTGACACCAGATTATGCAACTATCACACTTGGTATGACTCTATTATCCATAGTCTTTTTATTTCCCTCAAAATGACTGGGGAAGGATGCAAATGAGGTGCATAGGACTCAGGGATTGGCTGGTTTTACTGTTTTGCTAGGCATAAAATAAGCCATTGCAGGAGCCAGAAGTGGCCATTGCAAGACCACTAAGGTAGACCAGCCTTCAGTGGAATTGGTGGCAGGAGTAGAGGCAAGAAAGACAGTACCAACAGTGACTGGGGCCACAGAGGTAGACTTCCTGACTTACAGAACCAATTAAGCAAAGTGTCTTTGGTGAGTGGCTTGGTTTATCCTGCCTTTATGTCACCTTTTAAAACTTAAGTTCTGTGGTCCATCACCTTACATGTCTGTGATTGTCCTTGTCTCATTGAGCAGAAATCTTAACAGTGGGCAGTCTGGATTGATCCATCTGTATCTCTTTATTCCTCTGACTGGTGCTACCATAACTGTGTGGGTTCCAGCCTCAATCAGATTAACCAAACCAAACCCATTGCCATCAACACAATTTCAGCTTATCGAGGGTCTATAGAGCATGGTAGAACAGCCCCTGTGGGTTTCTCGAATCGTAACTCTTTACAGAAGTAGAAAATGATGTCTTTCTTCAGCAGAGAAGCTGGTGATTTTGAATTGCTGTACTGTCAGATAATTCTTTTATATTGATCAATGTACCTATGTCTACTGAGGCAATTTTCAAAACTTCTCTATTTTTTAATGCCATCACCCTTACTATTATTCTTTGAAGACCTACATAATTTGTAGAGGAAATAGAAGCTACAGAGTTTCCATGATTTCCTTCTGTGACCCACACCACCCAGAGACATCCTCTTCTCCTGCCTTGTAAGAAGGAAGGGTCATTCCTCCCCCACATTTGTGTCTTATACCTTTGACTAGGTTTCCCAGGTTTTCATCTTTACAGGAGTAGATAAACGTTATTTGTGAGCATACACAAGATAAGTATCTGTGCCTTAGATCATGCCTTCAGTGACTGCTTCCTGTCAGCATTTCAAAATGTTAGCGGCTTTCACACTTTATTTTTAAATCCTCTTTATCCCATGGCTTCTCCTAGGTCCTGTCTCTCCTTTCTTCTTGGCCTCTGGGCAAAAGGTATTTTAAGGGTTATCAGTATTTGCTACCTTTACTTTCTCACATTTCTCTCATTCTTCAAAACACGGAAATACAAATTTCCCTCCTATTCCCCTCTGAAACTGCTCTTACAAGGTTTGTCCACAACCTAATGCTAACACACACTTCTAGATCCTTAGGCAAAGACCCCTTTCCAGGCAGCATTTGGTACTGTTGACAACCTTCTCTAATTTAACACTCTTTTCTCTTGGCAAGTGACACTGTCCCCCCCCCCCAACTTGTCAGATTCCTATTTTTTTCTTGCTGAATTCTTAAGGATTGATGTACTTAAGAGTATCCATCTCTTCTCACTCAGCACATTTTCTACCAGATTACATCGAAGAGAAGGCTTTTGCTCATGACTACCATTCATTTATTCAATAAATATTGAAATCAAGAAAAAATGAGTATAAAAGGACCCATAACTTTTGGATCCTTAATAATGATGGGTGAGTAAGAGAATTCATTTTGGGAAAATGATATTATAGTTGAGACTGGAGACCACAAAGCTTTGGCAATACCAAGTACAGGTAACTATCACCAACAAAATAAGTCAACCTTTGGTGAATCTGACTAGAGAAAAAGAATGAGCATAAAAATCTACAAAATTAGAATGGAGAATAGAGATCTAAAATAATTGAAATTTTCAAAAAAGTCTGTGTCCATTTCTCTGATCACACATTTTGTAAAACCTAGAAAAATAGGTGATTTCCTAAAAATAGAATTTGTCAAACTTGGCACCAGAAGTGTGGAATTTCAGTAGACCATTATCCAATAAGTGAGATTAGGACCAGAATGTATCACTTCTGAGTTCCAGTTAAATTTTAAAGAAGAGGTATTTTGCAACCTAAATTGGACAATTATGGATCACAAAGAATGGCAGAAATCACTGCACTCACAATGAGTATAGTATGAAAGTTTGTGGGTGGGGGAAAGTGCAAGAACAAAAAAAAATTACCTGAACTTCATTAATTGAGATAGATGTTAAAAGTCAAATAAATAGTAGGAAATAGAACTTTTCAATGCATCAAAAGAATAGTCAAGTATATTCTAGAGTCCTACTAAGAAATTCCTACACATACCAAACAAACAAATTTAAAGAGAAAACAATATGGAATATAAATGCAGAGAAGACATCTAACATCCATTTAAAATAAAGCTCACAAAGTAACATCAATAGAAGAAAGTGACATAGTAAATACGATGTAGTCCATTTTCCCACATCAAATATTAGTATAAACAGATAAATAAAAAAACATCTCAGATAATATCAGGGATGCCTGCTATTATATTACCATTCAACATCATTTTAAAAGTTCTTGTGGATTCCATCAGAAAGCATAAAATACTTGATAAAAAATAAGAAAGAATAAAGGTGAATTTTTTGCTTGTAAAATCATTGAAACAATCTAGAAATCATAATAGATTTTAGCAATAAATGTATTAGATCACTTGGAAAGCTATTCATTCTTTTTCTCAGGGTGGGGAGGCAGATTAGGAATGGGCTGCTATTCACAAAATCAGCAGTTCAAACTCCCCAGCTGTCCCATGGGAGGAAGGGGTCTGTCTACTCAAGGGAAGGTTTTCATTTTTGGCACCCTTACAAAGGATGGGCCTGGGTTGGAATTGAATTGATGGCAGTAGGTTGTTTTTGTTTTTAAACCCAATATTTGGACACACTGCATTTTCCTGGTCTATTTTCCTGTCAATAAACATTTCCATTGTTTCTAGTTTTCTGCTATTGTAAGTCATCTTACTCAACATTGTATATAATTCTGTGCATGCATACAAATTTTTACTTTCTTGGGATCACTAGAAATGAAATAATGAAGTTCAAAGATTGCAAACAATTCATCCCATTTGTGAAAAACAATATAGTACAGCTAAACTATAGTGACAACAGTAGGTAAGTGGTTGCTGGGGAGGAGACGGATGGATTACAAAGAGGCACCCAGAGCCTTTGGTTGGTGAAGGAGATGCCCTACGCTTCTACAGTGCCATTAGAGGTGTCAGAGTGTTAAACTCATGAAATCATAGCATTTAAATGAATGCTGTTATTGCATAAATAATTATCTCTCAAAAGACTGATAAAAGCACATAGTTGGTGTTTCATTAACTAAATAACTATTTTAAACTCTAGACTGTATTACTATGTGTGATGTTCAGTAAAAAATTAAAGTTAGTGTTTTACTATTATTTTTACTTTTCACATTGATTTTCAGATATACGGTGTCAGTTTTGACAAGTTTTTGATATTTGTTCTTTCCCTGCCCCAACTTGAGAAATCTCAGGACATTCTCTGGAATTCTGAAATTTCATAGAAACTGATCTTGGTGTGCATACTTTTCATTCATTGTGTTGAATACTTTGAGAGTATTTCTAATTAGAGTTTGCATTCTTCAGTTCTGAGGAATCCTACACACTACTGATTCAAAAATTGGTTCCTTTTCTGTTAGATAAGTTAGATAATTCATCAATAGTCAATAAAGAGAGCATGCAACCCATTTCATAAAATAAATATTAAAATTTCTGAATGTTTTATAGAAACATTGCTGCTTGCATAGCTATCTGTTATTTGTTGGATCTCTTAGCTCAACTCTTTAATTTAATGCCTTATGCAGTCTCCTTGTAATTTTTTTTTGTTTTTCAGAGAATTTTTTCAACTTTGTCTTCCAACACTCTTGCAAAATTAAAAATAATATAGCTGCCAAAATGAATTAATAATGCAACATTAGTGTTATAGCATTTAGAAATAGCATTATTTTCCTTTAGGAACATATCATTTTCTTTTGAATCCTTTCTAGAAAGAAGTAACATTAGTTAAAAAATTATTTTCAAGTCTATGTTGACATGTAGAAAAATCCTTGATGCATCATGGGAAATCAATAAATACCTGTTTAATGAATGCGTGAGTCCTTTCAGCAATATTAGAGTCTCTCTGGGGTTGTCTTTTACTCTGTACATTGTTTCTGTTTCCTGTTTGATTGTGTTAATCTCTGACTTTTATGATCAAAGATTCCTTCAAGTGGTTGGGGCTCTTTTGCTGTCTGTTCATATTTGAGGATGGGCACTTGAAACCAACAGCAACAACTCTTTAGGGTTCATCTTCAGAAGTAAGAACATTTCAGGGTTCATACATACTAGGCCTAGCTTATAGGGCTTGATTACTATTAGATAAGTTGGATAATTTTCAGTGATATCAATAATCAATAAAGAGAGCATGCAACCATTTCATAAAATGAATATAAATATTTTTGAATGCTTTATAGTGAGTCTTAGTTTCTTGAGAGAATATCTTTTAATTAACTCTTAGAGTAGATGAAGAATAGCAGACATTATGGTGTGGTATATAATCTTAACTAATGGTCAGAGGGCAAGGGCTTAGAATTTCTGCATGCTGACTTTTTACTTAATCTCTCTGATATCATTCTAGGTAAGGGGTTTCACAAACCGTAGTCCATTGGTCAAATTCAATTTGTCTCATAATTTTATAAATAAAATTTTATTGGAACAAAGCCATAATTAGCTCATAACCTGCAGCCATTCCTTAGGAGAAAGAAAGGGTGTTCTATTCGCTTAAAGAGTGACAGTCTCAGAAACTCACAGGGGGCAGTTCTAGTTCTACTCTATCCTGGAGGGGCACTATGAGTTGGTATTGATTGCATGGCTGTGAAGTTTTTATTAATTAACTTTTAAATGGCTGCTTTTGTGCTACAATGTTGGAGTTCAGTAGTGGCAACACTGCCATACACTATACAATTCAAATATACTTAAAATATTTACAATTTCTGCCTTTATAGCAAAAGTTGGCTAACAGTCATAGACCTTGATCTCAATCATCTTTTAAGTATGGCTGGTGGCCCCAAGTCCAGAGCTTCTGTATTCCCTCTTCTCCAGAGACTATGCAATCCATTTCCTAAAATCCAGACTCAAAGGTGAGAATGATGTAATAAAATCTGCACAAGTCCACATGGAGCAGAGATTTACATTGAAATAAGCTTAATAGAGTTCTTAGGGAGAAATAAAACAAAACTTAAACTATTTTCTTAAGCCAGAAAGGAAACCCAGAGAGTATAAAAGTCAATAACTTCTGATTGAAAAGGGGACACAAGCCAGGTTACTCTGAATGTGACTGGTGGACTTGGGCCAGCACACAGTCTGCTACCTACGTGAGCACAAGAATGGAAAGCAAGCATTTATAAACATTGGCGACAATGTAACATTGCCAAGTCATCCAAATGTGTGATTTTTCTACTTTACAAAAGCACTGATGAGCTATGAGTTGGGAAATTTAAAATGCAGATCCTTTACCCCAGACAACTCAAGAAGTTCTGCCCTGGTGGTCTAGTGGTTACACATTGGGCTGTGATCCATATGGATGGCAGTTCTACACCACCAGCTGCTCCAAGGGAGAAAGATGAGGCTTTCTACTCCCGAAAACAGTTACAGTGTCAGAAACCCACCAAATCAATGACAGACAGTTTTAGGTTTTGCCATGAACAAGGAGCTCTTGAATAGAGCAAATAGCTCCCCTGCTTGGATGCAAACTGACAAGTTAGAAATTATACTTGACCAAGACTCGACTCAGAGGAAAGTTCTAACAATATACACTAAAATAAAAAAAATTGACATTTGAAAGCACTGTGGGGCATTATTCATCTCAAGCACATGTAGGGTTATCAAGAGGTAGAACCAACTCAATGACAACTGGTTTGGTCTATAAACAAAGAATGTGGACACGTGTGAAATGTGCCAAGATGAAATCATTTGCAACACAACTGACAAAGGAATTACAATCTAGAAAATAATTCTATGATCAGCACACTCCCCAGATAGGACATAATGGACTAAGAAGACAGGTGTGATTCACAGAATTGAAATAAAGATGTGCAACAAGATAATGTTTTTAAATGCGTGAATGACTAGGGCTATGTCTCAATTCTTCATATTTATAAAAATAAAACAAAGTAATACCTGTAAGCTAATGTAGATGTACTTAAAAAAATCAATGAAATCTCTGTGGATCACAATGGTGCTATTTACACCTGGTGAGGAGGAGGATGGAAGAAGTCTGGGCAGCAGTTTGCCTCCTTATGCTGGGGGCCTCGAGGAGCCTGTGGGTGACTTCTTGGCAGCTAGAAACAGCAATGCAGATAGAAGGAGCTCTCATGCATTGCTACTGGAACTATGAATTGTTCCAGCTATTTGAGAAAGCAATCTGACAGCATTCGTTAAAATAGAAATAAACTGAACATCTTCGACTCAGCAAATACTCTCCATGGGATTCTATCCCATACAACTAGAACACCAATAAGTATGAATATCTGGTCAAAGATGTTTCTTGCAGCCCCATTCACTCTGGCTAAAAAGAAAGAAAGAAACAATGTGAATGCCAATAACAGGGATACAGCTGAATACATTATGAGTTATCCACCAGGGAACTGAATGTCACTATTAAAAAGAATGAGTTAAATGTATACCAATTTCCTTGGAAGGGTTTTTATGAGGTATTCATTTGTTAGTAAAACAAATTCAGGAAAAGGTGTTTATGAAATCACACTTGAATAAAACACAAATGATGAAATCATATATACACATGATTATATATCTACTTGTGTCTTGTAATATGATTATGAAAAGATGGGGAAAGAGAAACTGCCTGAGGCTGACATTGCCATCCTAGGCCGTTGTGGGATGTGCTGATTAAGATATGAATGGACTTGAGAGAGAATGGAGGGAGGCAATCAAAATGGAATGGCTTGCATTCATACTTCCCATGATATGTGATTCTATTTTTTCATGTAAGTATTTTATGTTGTACATATTTAGAAAACACTGTTAGACAAAATATTTGCAAAGATGACTTAGCTTTGTGTTGATAGGGCTATGATAAAATAGAAATAAAATAAAGTGAGTCAATAAGGAAATCAATATAGAAAGGGTCAAATATGTCAAAGGCATAGTTAGCAATTCAATAAAAGATAAAGCCAAATCACCAATTACCATATGAAGAATGTTTGACTTAATTAATACTCAAAGAAATGCAAATGCAATAAAAATTTTTCATGTCAATGCTTTTGTTGTAGTAGAAAAGTTATTTTACAAACTAGTTGGAAATTTGATGATTTTTATATGTTTGAACTCTGAGAAATTTTTGTCATGTCAATTATTGAAAGATGACTAGAATGGGTACAACATAGCTTATAAATAACATTCTTAAATTACCATCAAGAAAGAGGAAAAATGAAAAGATCATTTTTAGAAAAAAATTCATTTAAATATTTCTGTATTTTTTAAGTTGGTTGCTCTTTTCAAACATGATTCTACCAATAGAAGTAAACACATGGGAAGAGAGGGTTCTTTTTGAAAAAGAAACAGCTTCATTTTTTCATTCTTGTATGATAAAGCGGCACTTTAATATTCCTAAAATCCTTAAGGCAGGTCTCATGATTTTATCAACATACACATACAACCTCAAAAATCAAATGTTTCCATAAATTATTGGAATGCATATGCACTTCACATCATTCAAAACATTTATTCATCTACTGTGTGACAACCAAATTAAAAAAGGGACCATGTTTAAAATGCAGGTAAGGAAGATTGCGTTTTCCTTTTCTTTTTAGGTGAGTGTTCCAAAATGGGGTAACCACGGACTCCTCATTGTGTTTTCATTTCTTCTTTTTCTTCTGTGGTCACTTTGGTAACCACTGGAGTCACTGCCTGGGAAAACAGGGTCTGGATGCTGATTGTCATGGTGCTTTCTCCTCTTCCTCTTCTTCTCCTCCTCTCCGGGCCCCGCTGCCCCCACCGAGGCCATCCACACTGGTCTGCATCTTGGTTTCTCACTCTGGCGGGACAACTACCAGCTCTAGTATCCTCTTCCACTCTGGAAGTCTCTAGGTCTTTCTTCTTTTTCTTTGACAGTTTTTCAATAGTTTCTTCTGTGGTGGTTTCTGTTGCTTCTTCAGGAACTTGAGAATACTTGGCTTGTAAACTGGCCATGCTTAGCTTTCCTCAAATGGAAAAGACTCCAGCAGCATCAGAGACTAACATGTAGCTCCAAGCTTAGCCACTGCTCAGGGGGCATCTGCTCCGGTTTAGGGAGAGAGGCATTGAAACAGCACTAAGCAGCCGATGTGGGTGGAAGACACTTTTATTCACTGTGCCCACAAGTTTTTGTCCTGGTTCAGGGTAGAAGATAACAAAATCTGCTTCAGTGTTAAGATGGATGTGTCCTTGATCATCATAAATATCTCCCAGCTCACCCACTACTTTGATGTTGTCATATGCAATAGGGACACCTAAAAGACAGTGTGCAAGCGGCAGTGTAGTTTGGCAGCTGGAGGCAAGACACAATGCCTGTTGGCCCCGCCACGGGCTCTTCGATGGCAGCCTTGGGCCGCTGTGCTGGGGAACAAGCAGCCACCATGCAGCTAAGCAGGTTGTCAGGAAGAGAGTTTTTTTATGTGAGAGAATAGTCACACTTAGGAGTCAATAAATGAATAGCTAAAAGATTCCCATTATTACTTACAGTATGGATATATTTGAAATCACCTAGACTTCTAAATGTAAGGAATCAGTTTTATAAGTTATTGCATACCTATGAAAATATTTATTGCTATAGAAACATGCTTATAATATGTAGTCATGGAAAATGCAAATGAGCAAGAATCTTAAAATTCTGTTGATGATTTGAGTAAGATGTACATTCGTAAGTAGGGAAATTTGAAAGACGAACAGAAAAATATTAAAAGTGTTTTGGGGAGGGGTGCTAGAACTATGGATAATATTTTAAAAAATTAGCTTTCTGCAGTTTCCCCGTTTTCTGTATTGCACATGTTGATTTTTTAAATTAGAATGAAAGAAACTGGCATAAAAATGTTAAAAGGTGTGACAGATTGCCATCTTCTAGGAATGCACTCGGAAGAGAGAGTAAGCAGTCAGGAGTTATGTGCCCTTTTTATTTGGGGGAAAGAACAAGCACCAGCCTATGTCACTCCCTCCACAGCAGCTTGGTGTATGAACCCTAACCTTTTGCTTTCAAACCTGGAGCTATAATCAAAGGTAGGTCATTAGTTAATTGCCTTGAGGTTATTTCTGAAGTCCCGAGTGGGCTTTTGAAAATGATTAGCAATATCATTATTACTTAGACAATTGTGGGTCAAGCCATTATTGCTTTATCAGCACTGACTCAGGATTTTATAAGAAAATGGTTCTCAAGTTGGAGGTCCCTAACCTCAAGAGTTCCACAATGGTGAGAAGATTTCTGAACTAGTCTTTATATGAAGTTTAACAAGAAATTAATCATTTATCTTTACCATGCTCTACAGGCTGACAAAGTCTTCCTTTAATTTTGTTTTGACTCTCTTAATGGAATAATACAGTTTTCATGTGTACACTGTGATATATTGATATTGAGAATGATTTTAGATAAGCATGCACATTGGGAAAGCTGACTTATTATTAAATTAATACACTGTGAGGTTTAGAAGTCTTCGAAATATTAAATCAGATTTTTTTCTGGCTTACATTCTAGGCTGTTATTCTGGTTGTTGTATTTAATTTTCAATCTTAGTCACACTGCTGGAAGTTGTATTTCAAGCTTGCTTACAGATATGGAATAGAGTCCCGCTGCTAAGTTCAAGGTCAGCGCTTCAAAACCCCCAGCAGCTGAGGAGGAAACACACAGAGACTCTTTCACCTCTCCTGAAGGCTGCGAGGAGCTGGAAGAGCCTCCATGGCCATGAGTTTGGTTTATAGATGTGGGAGCTGCTGAGCGGCATAGACGGATGAGAGGCTCAGGGCCTGACTGAAATGTTGGAGGTTCAAATCTATTTACAGACTCCTTGGAAGACAGACTTGGTGAGGTCTTACAAAAAAATAAAGAAGCCAGTCATCACAAACTCTATGGAGCTGTGCTCAGACACCCATTAAAGGTGCTCGTGCAGTCAACTCGAGTGCGACTTCGTGATTCCTACATATGAACGGCGACAACAACTTATGCTATTCCTTAAAATGAAGAGACAATTGAAATCTGCTCATCTCTGATACAATTTAGAAAACAGTCTTTGTTTTCTGTTGGGGGAACTGAGGCACAGAACTACTGGGACCTATTTGTGATTACTTATTGGAAAAAGCTGTTACCAGAGCTGATAATTGCTTTTTCAGTATTTTTCACTTTTCGCTGGGCTGTAGGGTTCTTTGCAAGACTGTACGCATTCAGTAAGCACATTGAAAAACAGACACAGAGACAAGCAGGGACACACAGAGAAAAATGGAATTAGAATTGTTTGACACTGTCTTGTAGAGTTATTTCAATTCTTCCATGGGTAAAAAATACGTTTTGCTCTCAAGTCCGTTCTGGTTCAGAGTCACCCAAAAGGACAAAGCAGAATTTCCCTCTAGGGTTTACAGGACAGTAATCTTGCTGAAAACAGATGTCCACATCTTTCTCTGGGATGGCTTTGAACTGCTGAGCAGTGAACTACCGTGTCACCAAAGCTCATTTATGAAAAGTTGCTCTAATTCCCAAACCAAAAGCAAACTCTTTGCCATCACGTGGATTCTGACTCATAGTTACCTTATAGGACAGGAAAGAACTTATCCTATGGGTTTATAAGACTGTAACTGTATGTGTGAGTAGAAAAGCATATTTTTCTCTTATGGAGCATCTGGTGAGTTTGAACCAGTAACCTTGCTGTTAGCACTCCAAGTTGTAACATACTATACCATCGGGCTCTCGTTGTTATCGTGATTCCCTCTTTTAATAGAAAAAGTAGTGAGGCATGAAGAAGTTAAGCAACTTGCTTAAAAACACACAAGTATCAGACCTAAGAAACAAACTGAACTTTAGTAGTATAAATCCAAAGTTCTACCCTAACCCTTGAAATATAACATCCCTATCTTTGAGATCTTTTTATGATGTCAGATTATACAGTTATCAAGCATGGGATTATTTGTGCTAATTTACTACACTAGCGTGAACAATTTCCTGTATTTTTCAATACACGAAGTAACCCATCCCTGTTTAAGAAAGAAAGGAAAGAATCAACTGGAAACACTGAAAAGAAACCGCTAATTCTGGAAACTAGCCCAGAAAGGAGATGGGAAATCCATTTAATTTTACTTCCATGACGGATACATATCTTAAAACTGAGTTTCTTTCTGGGAGTTTATTTTTAAAAAGAAAGAATTATAAAGCCCAATAAATTTAGAACAAAACATCTGAGAATTATGGTCTTTGTTGATTGTTAGGGACATATTTTTTTTAAAGAGTGATTTGTAGCTAATTTAACCCATTAATTGAATTAATAGATTCTCGATTTAGCTGAAGGGTGCTTGAAGTAAACACAAAAACTGTTCTTATGTGGTGAGAACAATGACACCAATAAGAGGTTTCTAGTGATATGTGCTTCAGTCTGTTTGGAGCATTCCTGCATGATGTGAACATGCCTTGATGATGGCGTGTGAAGCCTAAGACTGGAAAGACAATTGCGACCGTTTAGTTGGGAGGATTTAAATCTTGAGCTTCCAAGCAAAACTTTCAGTTACTTAAAACAGAACCAACTAACTAATAGCAGAACAGTTCTAAGCTGGAAAAATAGATTCCCTGGGCAATGCAACTGCTGCACGTTCCATTGCAAACAGAGTTCACCTGCAAGTGCCTCCTACGAAACACCTGGTAATTGGCTTCTCAAACAACATCACTATTGAAAGCCCTAATTTAAAATGGGCAGAGAACACGAGCAGGCGCTGTATCAAGGAAGGCATAAGGAGATGAGCCCATGTGAAGAAATGCTTGTGATTGCTCACCACTCTCGTTGCCAGGCACTGCTGCTGCTGTTCCACCTCATAGCAACCCTGTGTGCAATGGGACAAAACGTGGCCAGATCCTGCACCAGCTTCCCAACGACTGCTGGGTTGGAACCCATTGTGGCCGTCATTTGTCAACCTGTCTCCTGGCAAGGGTCTTCCTCTTTGTCGCTTCCCTTTTATGGCTCCACCACCTGAGAGATGCAAATTGAAGCAATAATGAGATTATAAATAGCAAAGTTTAAAAATACAGAAAATAACAAATTCCGGTGAGGGTGTGGAGAGGCTGGAACCCCATAAGCTGCTGGTCTAATTTTCACTGCCATTGAATCATTCCAACTCATAGCGACCCTGTAAGACAGGGTAGAACTGTCCCTGAGAGTTTGAGACTGTAACTCCTTACAGGCACAGAAAGTCTAAATTTTCTCCTGTGGAGCATTTTCAACTCCTAGTGGTTTTGAACTCCTGACTTTGTTGTTACCCATCCAAGACCTAACCCACGATGCCACCAGAGTTTCTGCACACAGCTTGTGGTACTTTAAAATGGTACAATCACTGTGGAACATAGTGTTGTGCTTCCTGAAAATGTTTTAAATAGATCTTTGATCTAGCAACCTCTACTAGAGAACTATACTAGAGAAATACGATCTGTTACTTGAACAGATCTATGCACACTCCTGTTCATTGCAGCACTATTCACAATAGCAAAAAGATGGAAACAACCTGAAGGCCCATCAACAGAAGAACAGATAAAGAGACTGTGTAACATACCCTCAGTGGAGGTGCAATGCTAAAGAAGAGAAATGCCTCTGCTAAGCAGCTTGTGACACGGTTGGACTGGGAGGTCACCTTCAACTTTATGCTGAGTGAAATAAATAAATTACAAGGCCAATTACAAAAGACTATACTATAAAAATAAAGAAAAGCTTTTTCACACAAAGGGAAACCGTTGAAGTTTACCAGGGATGATAGGGGAAGGAAGGGTCCATCACTAACTAGAAGGTAGGTACATATTAACTTGGATAAAGAGGAAGGTAATGTATTAGAAGAGGGAGGTCAGCAAAATAAAAATAATGAAGGTTAAAGAAGACACTGGAGTGAGGACAGGAAATGAAAAAAGAAAGGGGAAGAAAAGTAAAATATCCTTTGAGGGCAATTTTATTCTCAACTACAACTGGATTCAAAAGAGAGCTTAGGATTCTTGGTGTGTGTGTGTGTGTGTATGTGCATGTGCTGGGTTAATGAATGTTGGTGAGTGAGTGAGGATCCATTCATTTCTTCAGCTGAGAACAAGCTTTATGATATTGATTGACCCCATTAACTACTAGCTCACTAAAATACCCAGGAATATCAGCTAAGGAACCCTCTTCACCTCTCCTCTCCATCTCCATCATGTAAGCATACACAAACCAAGCACCCTAAATTATCAGCATATAGCTGAGTTCTCTATTCAAGTGACAATTAATTGTCTCTGCAGAGTCTCATGTCACCAAACCTAATGTGGTTTTGGAAAGACACTGTGATCTGAACCTGTGTAGATGGTGCAGTGTAACTGAGCCTGTAGTGTAAGCATCTATGCAAAGTTGAAAGTTGCCTGAAGTGTTGGAGCACTAGCCTCATGTGTGAAGTTTATTGGTTTGCCAAAAACTCAGTAAGCATGATAAATCGTATTCTAATGCAATATTACAAAAATTAAGAGTGCAACAGCTCCATGATTAACAAAATAGCAGTTTTGAAGCGAGAGGATCTGTAACAACTCTTCAATGATGTTTAAGGAGTTGCCATATTCCTATGAGAACCTCTTTATCCAGGTTAAACTCTTGTTATACCTTCAAATAACCTTTGTAGATCAACGCTCTTAGGCATCTCCTCACGGTGTGATTCATTCATTCATTCATTCATTCAGAAAATCATCACTTTATTGAATACCCACTAAGTATCAAACAGTCCCCAATAAATTAGTTGCCCTTGAGTTGACTATGAGTGATGGAGACCTATGTGTGTCAAATTAGAACAGTGCCCCCGAGGGTTTTCAGTCACTATGGTTTTAGAGGTATGTCACCAGACTTTTAACTGAGAAGCCTTTTAGGGGACTCTCACTTTCCACCTTTCAGATCATAGCTAAATGTGTTGTAGTATTTGCCATCACCCAGGAACTCCTACCATACAAAGGAGGAACTAGATGTTTTCCAAGTTAGTGAACAAGTCAATGCCCAATCAAAATGCTTCTTTTTTTAAAAAAAATAATAAAACAGACCAATGACTTTCTACTCTAGTGGACAAATCAACAGTACTAGTCAGCTGGATTGCATAATGAAAGATCCTTGAAATGAGTTATTTGTGTATTAATTAATAGAAGCATGCTCTTGGTATCTAGGAACTCAAGGCATTGCACATCTTAGTTAAGTATTTAAGAGCTACAGGAGAGAGTATTTACTAGGTACACACTTTTGCAGCTGCTATGATAGTGAAGGAGTAGACAAGATAATGGAAAGGAGAATTTCCTCTTTGTTCATCATGAGAATGAGGGAAATAAAATGCACTGGCAAAAAGTAGAGACAATATACAAAGATAAAAATTTTAATGAGAGAGATGTATACATCAGTTGCACAATTTTGAGTTAGTAAAGCTCATGGGAAAATTGCTATTTTGTATCACTTAATCTCTACTATTTAAGTACTTGGAAGGGAAATGAGAAAATCACATCAGTTGTCCATAAAACCAAATGGCCACTTTTAACCTCCAAAAGGGAGTATCTGGCAGATGATATTTTAAGTAACTTCCTGTGTAGAGTTATGAAATTTCTACATGCAGAAGGAAGAGGTAGCTTCAAGATCTCTCATTGTGAGAAGGGGAAAATTGGAGAAAGAACAAGATTGACCTTCTCTGGGGGGAAAGAAGATGAAAGACATGGGATAAGGAAGACAAATAGCCAATCTCGACAATAGCCAGGAAATTGCTTGTCCTAAATGGGGTTATCGTAGGGAAAACACTTAGAGCAGTGTTGGGCACAGAGCCACTGAACTGAAACAACAGTTCAACTCACCCCGATGGACCCCTACAGTGTGTTAGAAACCATGCCAGAAAACTCTGGAAGATACAAAGGTGGGCAAGTTCTGGATTCTGGCCCTGAGAAGCTCACAAAATGTAGTGAAGAGAAATGTCATTCATCAATCATTTTAATACCAAGCAAATTCTGGCACAAAGTAGTGCAAATATATAGAACATGTTTTATGTATGTACTGTGGAAACAAATGTGGTTTGCACACATTTACTTGTTAATTGCCATACCCTCAGTCATGGACAATGAAATTGGATTGTTGCAGTACATAGAAATTCTGTTGGTTGACAGTTTTGGGAAGTAAAACCAGGTCTTTCTTCCTAGTCTGTCTTAGTCTGGAAGTGCCACTGAAATCTGTTCAGCCTCAAAGGAACTCACAACTCTTCACTGGTAGACATGTGGCACCTTATGCTTGGAGCTCTAGTAGCTGGGTATCAAATTCCACAGCTTCCATAGAGAGAAAAGTCTACCACTGAACAAACACTACACATACATGTCCATAAGGGTCTTCAAAAAATCAGTGGAACAATGGAATTAAAAGGTAATGGAATATATATACTCATGTGTATAAATGAGAGGGTACTCCCCTCCCCCCCACACACACACCTGAGGCAAACATTGAGCAGCTCGCTCTGAGTTAATGCCCCCAATGGTGTTGCCTGGGAAAGTTCTCTCGGTCACAGTGAATTTTTTTTTTTTTTTTTGTGAAAGCAATTTCACTTGAACCTTTCTTTTTGTGATGACTGATTTAAGAGAACATCATGCGGTTGAAAAATTTTGTTTTCTGCTTAGGAAAAGTGCTGCAGAAACTGTTGTTATGTTGAACATAGCTTACAAGGACAGCACTATGGGGAAACACTCAAGTGTACAAGTGGTTTTCTCATTTTTAAAAAATGTGAAATGTGTATTGATGACAAGCCTCATTCTGGAGGTCTGTCAACTTCCCCAACAGACTAAAATGTTGCCTCATGGTGCATTTTGGGTTTGTTCTACCAGCTCAGACTGTTAATCAAGCTCTTTATTTAGAGGTTCTGAAAAGATTGTGTGATCGTGTGTAATGAAAAAGACTGATTTGTGGCAGATGGGCGCCTGGTTCGGACACCACAACAATGTAACTGCTCATGGAGCCAACTCAGTGCACCAGTTTTTGGCAAAAAGCAGCATGCCTCTCTTGCTCCATGCACCTTACTGACCTGACCTTGCTCCTTGTGACTTCTGTTTATTTCTGCAAAGAAGAGAGGCATGAAAGGTTTGAAAAGTGTTTCCAAGGATGGAATTGCAGATTTATCAAATGTAAAAAGTGTAATGGAGACTTCTTTGAAGAGGATAAGGTTGTTTTTTAAACAAATTTAAGTACCTAGTTTTTAAAAAATTCAATAGAGGGGGTACCTCCTTGTACACACACACACACACACACACACACACACACCCCTACTATGGCGGTCATATACTTTGGTGTCAATTTCATGATTGGGAATGTAGGAGATCCTGTCAATCTGTAGATAACCAATGAGACCTCTGTGTGGGCATGGTTTTCCCTGAGAATTCTGGGAAATCTTGTGGTATTTTCCATTGGAAGTGAGAGACCATAGACTAGACTCAGTCTCTTGGAGACAGTCTACTGACAAGACAAGATGACAGGATAGACCCTAAGGCTTAGGAACTGGAGGAGCTGGAGGAGAAGTCGCATGGGCTTACTTCGATCGAACCAGACCTCTGAGGCTGGAAAAGCCACAGAGAGATCCCTGCAAGTGCTGAGATGCTTCTACCACCAAACAGATACTGCTGATGGACTCTGAGTCCTGGAAATGAGGACCCATGGGAGGATCCCTGCCAAAGCCGGCATGCTTCTACTACCACTGGATACACAAGATTCTGCACTCACTGGCCTGTCATTGTCCTGCTGTCATTGCATTTGCTTCGTGAGTCTGATGAGGACTTATGGATTGGTATTAGACATATGGGTTAATATTGGACTTAAGAACTTGGCCTGGACTAGGTTGGGATGCTTTTCATTCCTCTTGTATATAAACCTCTCCCTTATATACATATGTGTGTTTATGAATTTGTTCCTCTAGTCTACCTGGACTAACACATCTACCTACAACCCAAACCCGTGGCTGTGGAGTCAATTCCAAAGCTGCAAAGCTTTATGAGAGCAGATAGCTTCATATTTTTCTCGAGGAGTGGCTGGTGAGTTTGAACTCCCAACCTTGTGGCTAACAGTCTAATGCTTACCAAACAGTGCCAACAGGGTTCTTTAGTGTCTTTGTGGGGAGTTGATTCTAGGACTTCCATGCCCATGGATATAAAATCCACAGATGTTCAAGTTTTTATATAAAATAGTATAGTACTTGCATATAATCAATTTATATGCTTCCATACATGTATTTTTAAATATCTCTCAAAAAAACCTCACTGCCATTGAATCCATTCTGCTTCATAGGGATCCTATAGGACAGACTATAATAATCCCTGTGGCTTTCCAAGACTCCAAATCTTTATGACAGTACAAAACCTCATCTTTCTCCCTCGGAATGGTTAGTGGTTTCAAACTACTGACTTTGAGGTTAGTAGCCCCACACATAACCTGTGACATCACGGGGCTCCTTCAAATCATCCCTTGATTGCTTATATCTAATACATTGTAAGTGCTATGGAAATAGTATGCTATCTTCTCCTTAGCCTTTGACTAAGGGATTGCTTTGACTGTTAATTGCTTTTTTAAGTCCCCCACTATTTTCTATTTGCAGTTGTTTGAATCTAAATAACTAACTAAATACACACAAAGGGACACACATGCACATAAGTAAAAAGGTATTGCTGCAGATTAATATTAAATATTATTACATTAAAGGAAAATATCAGAATGTGAAGCAATTGCTTCCATCTAGGTCTGTATACTTCTGAAGTTGGTATGTCCATCTCTTGAAACATCCCGCCCTCTGGAAGTCTGCATTCTGATTTATACCATATGAAAATGGAGTTTCTCTCTTTGAGACACAAATCATAGTCCTTTAAAATGTTCTTTTGCTTTGGGGAACAAAAAAGAAGTCCAAAAGTGTAAGATCAAGGCTGTAGAATGCATAAGATAATGTTTTCCAATACCATTCCTGTAAAGCAGTCTATGTTACCCTCAAAGATTGATCAGGTGCTTTGTCTTGATGGAAAAAATTTCCTCAGCACAGCTTTCCTGGCATTTCCTCACCAATGCAGTTTTCAATATCTTAAAACTTCTTCACAATAAACTCCTGTTATTATTCTATGTTATTTGAGGAAAACTCTCAATATTAGCCTGTTAGCATCTGAAAAGATAGACATCATACCCTTCTGAATTGACATCTTGGCCTTGAGTTCAACTTGTCCAGCAAATCCAGTCAGAAGTCACTGCTTTGATTGGACAGTTTCTGCTTTGAAAGCTTTGTAATGGGACTGAGACACTGAGAGAACTTGGCTGTTGTTATCCACTGGTCACAGAGACATGCTTAAGTATATTTTGTTTGGAATAACCCCCTGTATGTATGAACTGGCACCTTTGTAGCAATATTTTTTAGTTGCCTGTGTGTCTATGTCTATATATAACTTCTATCTGTATATGATCGAAACCCATATTCATAGCTGTCTCTAGCAAGACTAAGACCATCCCTCTTTCTCATAGGATACTGTGGAACAGCCACTCAGATTCAGCAGTCAGTGAAAAGACTTGGCTAATTTTACCATTATACTCTCCAAGACATTGGCTTTGCTGGGTCACAAACTCACTGACGGCTCTGGCCTTGGTGCAGAGGAATGACTGAATGACTGATTTTGGTGTTTACGGAGACCCGGCCAGGGTCCAGCAGTCTTATTGCTGTGACTTTCTGATTGGAGCCTCTCATAAGTCAGTCTCAGCAACATGAGTGCTAGGAGTCGATTCCCATAATTGCTGATGTGGACAAGATGGTCTGGCCTTGTGCCAAGGTTCTTTTCACTCTGACTCTTGTCCTTGAAAACATCTGTCTTCTGCAATGACACTGACAGGGGAAATGAACTGCCCTCTGTGTCCTTAAGCTCTCTACTCTGTCAAAACAACAAACACAGCTCAATGCACAGGGGGCTTATCTTTTAACCTCTGCTGGGCTGTCTGGCTTTAACATCACTGATCTGGGGTGTCTAGCCCCAGGCAAATGGACAGATCTATTCCCGAGACATGTTTGTCCTCCAGTGTCAATATTGGCAAAAGGAGGGGGAATCAATGGGAGCCTAGCTGGTCAGATTCGTCTTTGGAGGGAAGAGAATCAAAGACCATGTCAACCCCAGTTTGACAGATTTGTAACCAAGTGGACCAGACAATGCAGTTTGAAAGAGTTGAACCTTTTATGTTTGAAAACATAGCCAATGAGTACATCCAGAGGAGGCATATTATCAGCAGTGAATGACAACTAGGTTTCTGAGACTCGTCCATACTCTGACATGTGGATAACATGTATGCTCCAGGACATGAAAAGAGAAGGCTCCAAATTGACATGGCACTTCCTATGCCTTGGAAATTCTTGTGATTTTCTTTTTTTCTATTCTGGGGAAATAGCAGAACACACAAGAATAATTAGCAATACACACAAGTTTGACACTCAATGCTGTTATTCTCCAATAAATGCTAATTGATAACAATGAGTAGTGAATGTTGGTACTCATGAAATAGGAAACAAATGTTTCATGGAACATTCTTTACCCTTTCTTTTACTTCTTTGAAAGTTTATTGAATAGGGAATCAAGTGGGATACTGTAATTATGATGCTCATACATAATTCTCATAGCATGTTTACAAAATCCCTATGTGTACATAACTCCAAATAGCAACTCCTTTCAGGGTTAAGAAACTTGCATGGTCAATATAGTAGGTTGACTAGTGTTTCTCCAAAAGCGATGAACATGTCCTAACTCCTGGCACTTGTGAATTTAACTTGGTCTAAAAATAGGGAATCTACTGATGTAAACAAATTAAGGATTTTGAGGTGGACCATTCTGGATTTAGGGAGAACCCAAAATCACATGACCAATGTTGTTATAAAAAGAGAAAAAAACTCAAAGCCACACAGGGTCGAAGACATGTGAAAATGGAAGCAGAAACTAGAGGAATACATCTACCAGTCAAGGAAAACTAAGGACTACTCTCAACCAAACTCATGGCAATTGACTGACTCATAGTGAGCCTACAGGACAGGACAGAACTGATCCTGTGACTTTTTGAGACTGTAACTCTTGACAGAAACAGAAACAGCTGACCTTGCCGTTAGCAGCATAATACATCATGACTGCATCATTAGGGCTCCTGGTATACACTAGAATCTGGAACAGTTGACCCCAAACCAAATGTATTGTCACCAAGTAGATTCTGAATCTAGGAAAGAGCTGCAGAATTGATTCCCTGTCAGAGTCTTTAGAACGGGTGTTAACACTTTGGTTTCAAATTGTTGGCTTCTACAACTGTCAGAGAATGAATTTATGTTATGCAAAGCAAACAAATGTGTGGTAATTTGTTAAATCCACCCAGAAAATGAATACAAGGAGATACGGGAGTGGGGGGGGGGCATCTGGGCCATGGACACTTACCATAGTTGTCAAAACCAATAGTTATCTTGAAGCTGCTTAGAGTTAATGTGACAAAGAGCAGCTCTTCAAAAGCAGCTAATTTAAGGAGATATCGTTAATAGGAGATACTGAGATATTTTTTCCAGAGCAAAGATGACTACATAGTAACTGGACAATGAATAAGGAGTAACCCTAAAGAATTGATGCATTTGTATGATGGTGTTGGTGAAGAATATTGAAAGCACTATATACTGCCAGAAGAAAAACCAATGTATCTCAAAATTTGTACATAGGATGCATTTTAGAAATATGGATATCAAGACATTGTCCCATGTATTTTGAAAGAAAACAACATGATTGGTGAAGGGTCAGTGAGCAAGAGGAAAACATTGGATGAAATGTATTTACACAGAGGCTGCAACCATGGACTAACATGACCGCAATTGTGATAATGGCACAGAACCAGTTGACATTTTGTTCTCTTGTCTGTAGCATGCTAAGAGCTGGAGTCCATTTAATGAAACCTAACAACAATCACACAATAAAATGCTAGTATTCTTATTTGAAGGATAACTAGCAAAAGGATGGGCTTAAATGGCTTTATGCTATTGCAGACAGTAAAACCAGCACTGATGTGTCGATGGTACAATGAATCAGATGGTAGTCACCAATAAATATCTTTCCAGCAATTGTTTAAGAAAGATCATGCTCCTGTAAAAAGTATTGTCTGTGACTAGACATACTCAAATTTAGCAAGACCAGGTGAAAAGGGGATAAAAAGTGTGTTGTGTGACATTGACTGTACTTCCAGAACTTAAAATCCTTTGATACTGTGAAGAGAAAGGAAACTCACAGAAAGGTTTTCCTTCTGCGTTTGTTCTTCATATTCCTTGGAATCTCTGCCGAATCTACAGCATGGTAGCTGTCAGATATGGTGTTGGATTTTTATCTTTTTCTGGTATCTCTTTTATAGCAGGCAATGTACCCTAAGTAAACTCAAGCAAGACTTTAAAATTGTCCATTTCAATGCTTTTGAAGCTAAACTGCTGGAGCATTGTTTCTTCCTTGTGGTTCCATGACTTCTTTGTTTAAAAGAATTGTGTCAGGAGTTTGATTCCTCTGCAATAACTCCTGTTAGCACTACTTAGGAGAGTTTACTAGCTGACAAGCAAATCTTCCCAAAACTTGATGATGGGCAGCTTTGAAGATGAATGAAAGCTTTTCATCTTGAAGTTGCAATGATGGCACCTTGTGTGATAGGTAGTTTGATAGGTGACAACATGGCCAATGAACACACGCGAAATTAATGGAAGGGCAGAGATATAAATGGCTTGGGGAACCCTGCCCTTTCTCTCTTGCTCTTGGATTTTGGGACCAGCCAGCTCCCTTTTTGTCCTGTGCCTCGATTTGCAAGCTACACTAACCGTGGGACACCTAATCCATGGACTTTTTCACTGCGAGTTGAGGTTCCTTTAAGCCCTGTTTTGGCATGCTTCTGGATTATACATCTCTTGAGCTGGAGACTATCAGACCCTGTCATCAGGCTGACTATTGGTGACCTGCCTTGCTCATTGCTACCTGTGGCCAGATAGTCGGAATTGCTCAGCAGCCCTCAAGACTGGAAGAATTGCCAGTGTATTAGCTGTCTCACACATGTGAGTTGCACCAAGTCATTTGTACTGCTTGATAGATTCGTTAACTGTTTGTTTCTTATGTTTGATGTCTATACACACGTGTGTGTGTGTATATATATATATACATACATACATACATACATACATACACACACACATATATATATATATACTCCTCAGGTAGCTATTGACATTGCCTACAAGGTCTCCCAACAATGACAGACTACCACCTCAAAGATAATTTTCTGAGTCTGAGTTCAAAGACACCTATGTGCACTTCAAAGTGTTAATTTGCCAGATGGAGAAAGAATCCCCTCAAAATCAGATTTCAGTCATTGCTAATTGATGACTTAAAAAAAAGGTACCAGTCAGTTTTTCTAGATTAAGAGACAGGTTCATTATTGGAGACACTTCACAGGAACTGAGAGAGTAGAATTCTTCAAGGCCATGGAAAAGGTTCCCTGTAGAGTGTAGTATCCTTTAGCAAGCTTAAGTTGAGTAGAGAGTGATTTTCAGCACAGTTATGATAGGCACAGCACAGGGGAGTTAAAAAAAAAAACTCCTGTGCCAGTCTGCAGAGATACACACCAAGACACCAAGTCAGATATTAAGCTTTCCAGAGACTGTCCTCATGGCATGGAATCATGGCATGTGAGAACCAAAGAATGGTGTCATTTAAATGACTTCAGCATGACTGATGTTAGCCTTTGATCCTTACCACTGCAGTTGCAACCATGAAAACCAACTGAGGAACCTTCCGTTGGGTGATGGGTTGTCTCATCCCTGATTCTTCACACTCAGGGATCTCCAGACTCTAAGAAGCTTTTGGTCACCAGAGGATCATTGTGTATTTCAGCTTATTCAATTTCATACACAACCTATAACATTTTGCGTGGGTGAGGCCTTTGGTCTGGTTATATGATAGACCTCGATATTTAAGAGGATCCCCTTGAGTAGTGGGAAGAGTTAACATGCTGAGCTGCTAACCAAAGGTTTGAAGTTAGAGTTGTTTTGGAAGAAAGGCCTGCTGTGTACTTTCAGGAGCTCTGTGTAGTTCTGCTTTGACACACATGGAGTTGCCATGAGCCAGGAATTGCTCAAGGACAACTGATAATAACTGAAAAGTGTTTTTATGGGAGAAAAAAAGTCAATGATCTACTTTATTTCATCATTATAAATCAAACCAAAGAAAGGAAACAACTCCAAAATGACTTTGGCTATTAAAATCTAGAATATAGATATAACATAGATAGAATAGAAGGACTAGATGATGCCTGGCTATCACTATCAACTGCTCTGAAAAATATCACATTAGAAGGCCCTAGATAGATGGGAGAAAAATTTAGAACATATTCAAAATCATAAAAACAGACCAGACTAAAGAGTCAGATAAAGAAAGGATGACTCTTCATTATCCTTCACATCCATGACTAAACTTGCCCTCTGCTAGGATAATCAACCACTTACAAACCAAAAGGAAACCCTCCCCAAATACAAAGTTTGTAGAATTTAGAAGGAGGGAGAGTGGTGCCCGAAAACACAGTGAACACCTTATTCACACAGTCAATTTAATTTGACAAATACTGATTTCTGTGCCTGATTCAGGTTGGAGATACTGATGTACACAAAGTATCTGCCTAACCTGTGTGTACGAAGCACTGGTCTGCTGGAGATGTGCCATGATATAAGGCAGTGAGGAGTGACCCGAGAATCAAGATAAGCACAGGCATACTTGTGCTGATTTTTTTAAATCTACAGTGAACAGCCTGTGAGATGCTTCTTGTAAATTAGGAAGTGAACCCAGGTAAACCCATGCTTACTTTGCTCACTGGGTCCACTGTTAGCTCACAGAGAGTGAGGGTCAGGAAAGTGAACTCACAAGAAGAAAGAAGGATGAATGTGATTTAGATAGCCTCAGTACCATTACTCTCTCAGTTTGACTACATTTTTCCTTTCATGTCTTGTAAGGCCTTAGGATAGGGGTGACAGATTTAGCAAACAAACAAACAAACAAAATACAAGACTTGCAGATAAATTTGACTTGAGAGAAAAAACAAATACATTTTCCATGACTGATATTTATCTGAAATTTACATTTAACTGGCCCTCTTATATTTTCTCTGGCAACCTTGTAAGACATGGTTAATGCTTTAAAATAATTTTCTCAATTGTGAGAACTTAAAAACCACACAGGGATTTCATCATAGCAGTATTTATCAACTTTGCCTGCAGAGTGGAATCTCCCAGGGAGATTTTTAAAACACCAAACGCTAGACCTTACCCTAAACACACTGAAAGAGAACCCCATGGGCTAAGATCTAGGCTTAGAAATTGTCCAGGCTCCATAGGAGATGCTGGCGTATGGGTAGGATTGAAAACTGTGGCACACAGTGATACTTTTTTCCAAGATAATTTCTGACATTAGGAAACAGAAATAAACTGAGATAAAGGTGTTTGGAAAGTCTTTCCCAATTTTTTTTTTTAAATCACATCAGTCACCTACTCTGTCTTCCCTAAACTTTTCTTAAGGCATGGTGGAAAACAAAGCCAGCATCAGACTAATTCTTCCAATATAAGGCTGCAAATGTAGTTGAAGTATAATTTTTAAAAATGAGTGCTGTAGGAAACTCTTCCAGAAAGGAAAAACATGGTTAAATTATAATTTGGCTTAAATTTACAGAACTATTCACTGTTTTATGCATGTGTTAGGTATATAGTTTCAGCCCTTTTCACGAAGCCTTTTAGTCATGAGCTACAGGCAAGTTATGTCTACACCTTAATTTCAAAGGCCTCAGTAACTTACATCATTAGCTGACTTGAAGGTCAATAGGCTTCAAGATGGCCACTGTGTTCCCCATTTCTCACCTCTGCTTTCTGTCTTTGCTTTACCTGCAATGGCAGCTACAAAACAAATTTCATTGGAGCCGATTCGGACTCCTGGTCACCCCGTGTGTAGGAGTCAGCGTAGAATCATGTTCCATGACGTTTTCAATGGCTTTGATTTCGGCTTTCAAGGGTCAGAATTTGTGGAAGTATATCACTAGGCCTTTCTTCTGAGGAATTTCTGGGTGGACTTGCACTCCCCACCTTTTAGCTAGCAGCTGAATTTATTCACTGTTTGTATGGCCCAGAGATTCCTGTTAATATGACAGGCAGTCTCTATTTATACATAAACCCACCTCACACTCACTGCCATGCAGTCACTGATGACTCATCGCTACCCCTGGTGTGTTCCGAGACAGGGACTTTTTAAGAAAGCCAAAAACCCAGTCTTTCTTCTGTGGAATTGCTGGTGGTTTTGAAATGACAAACTTGCAGACTGCAGTTCAAAGCAGAAAGATTACACCACCAGGGCTTCTGTTCATTTATTTATATGCAATGGATCACAAACTCTAGGTCAAAATCACCTGGGAATATTAATAAACTCACCCCCACCTCTCTCTGCACACACACACAGACACACACACAGACATACAGACACACAGACACCCTATTTTCATTTACTCGATGAAGCAAACCTGAGGAGAACCCAAATAGGTGACTGAAAATATAGCGCTGGGTGATTCTAATGTACATCCAGCTTTGAGAAACACTGGATTAATTTGTTTGCATTAAGGAAGATTGATCATGATGAAAGGGACAATTTATTGACCACACATTATACAGTGACACTTTGATGACCCTTCGCCATACATGCAACCTCCTTTTTTTATTTTTAAGGACAACACTATAAATTGGGCTATAAAAAGACAAGGTAGGAAAATGCCACTCTTATGACTACTGCATGGCCAGGATCAATACAAATTCAGTTCTCATGGACCCAGTCTTCACCTGGCTACATTTCCATTCTGTGCACATCTCTTTCAGCCCCTAATCAGATGAGAACAGACTTCATCTCTCACTAGCCTGAGCTGGGTCCAAACATCCATGGCCACTTAATCTAAACATCCCTGGTCACCTGGATGTGATGTTAAGCTCAGGAATCTGGACAATGCTGTGCACTTAGATCAGCTGGCCTCTCTCGCTAGCTCCCTGGAGCGAGGTCATAGATAGAAGGACACTTTTTTCCACAGGTTGCCTGTGAAGCTTTAACTTACTATTCAGCCACCCAGAACTGGGTCTACACAAAAGCACTCATTACTGCCAGTTCCTGCAGGCTCATTGACCCTGTGGACTCTCTGATTTTCTAGAATGACTCACAAAGCTCACAAAGACTTTTAACAAAACTGAAAATTACCTATCTGTTGTCACCAAGAGGGATAAAAGCAAAGATGCACCGGGCAGGTTCTGGAAGAGATCCTGGCACAAAGTTATCATTGTCCCTAGGGAGATGTCCACCCTCTGGCAAGTATAAATGGTGTCACCAAGTCTGGAAACCACAAAGAGAGAGAGAGAGAGAGACCTCCAGGATTCAGAATTCTCTAGTCACTGGGGTCTAAGTAAAGACATATGTAAATATTGGTGATGGCCTGCATAATGTCCTCTCCCTTTCATAGGACGTCCACAAGGTCTGGGAGGCCTACTCATATTAGCTCCTACATGCCTACATATTTTATAATGACTTAACACCACACTGCCAGACAGAGTAGAACCGTCCCTGTGAGTTTCTGAGACTAAAAACCTTTAGAGAAGCAGAAAGCCTTATTTTCCTCCTGTGGAGTAACTGGTCCTTTAGAACGAACTCATTTTGCAGTTAGCTGACCAACTATGCTACCAGGGATCTCTAAGAGTACTTTATAATCCCTAAGAGTACTTAGAATCTTGGACTATTACCAAAAAAAAAAAAAAAAGGTGGGAGGGTGGGGAAGGCAAACTTTGTTCTCTGTTGGACACACATTTTAGTCTTCCATATTATCTAAGGGATATTTACTCCAATTTTACACATGGAAATACCGAGTAACTGAGTCTTAGTCAGACCCCGTCCTTGTACATGGCAGAGCTGTGGCTGACATCCAAATTCAGATACATTGGAGATAAGGTCTTTGCTGCTTTGCATGCCATTTTATTGGTTTTATGGCCATGAACACCCCATGTGGACTTTAGGCCGTTGGGTGAGGTATTTAAACACATTGTTCCTGTGTGGAATATCCAGATCCTTTGATATTTAGATTTAACCATTTCTTAATACACATCCTGTCAGATAGACCAACCTCTCAAGCATGAAAAGAAAGATTTGATGTTTTTTTTTAAACTCTTAGAATCGATCACTTGCATTCTGAAAACGAGGAGGTCTTAAAGTCTGTGTCAACGAAGATCAAGGATAGCAGCCTTCGGTATGGATTATGGCACAATGTAAAGAGAACCTCGCAACTGGACCATTTGGTAATATCATGAAAAATTTATAAAAGAGTGAAGTTGTCAAGGATTTTGCCTTGTTTGAATTTACAATCAATGCTCAATGAAGTTGCAGTCAAAAGTTCAAATAATGCATCGTGACAGGCAAATCTGCTGTGCAAGACATCATTAGAGTATTGTAGAACAAGGATACTACATTGAGAACTAAGGTGCACCTGACCCCAGTCAAGGTATTTTCAATCATCTCTTATGTATCTGTAAGTTGGGATACATTCCTGTGTATTGAATAAGGAAAATGGAAGAAGAATCGATGCATTTGAATTGTAGTGCTGGAAAGCATATTAATGTATCCCAGAATACGAAAAGGACAAACCAATCTGTGATAGAAGAACTATATCCTGAGTACTTCCTGGAGGCAGGAATGATAAGACTTTGTCTTACATATTTTGGACATATTGTCAGGAGAGACCAATACTTGGAGAAATATATGACTTGGTAAAGTGGAAGAGCAGTGAAAAGGAGGAAGATCCTCGACGAGGTGGATTGGCACCATGTCCGTAACAATAGGCTCAGGCATAGGAATGATCCTGAGGATGGCAAAGGATGATGCAGTGCTTCACTCTGTTGTGGATCAGGTGACTACGCGTCAGAATGGACTTGATGGCACCAAATACCAGCACCAATCTCAGTGACCTGTTCTCGTAGGCACTTAAAAAATCTTCCATATTGATGGTAAAACCAAGATGACCTGATTCAGGAACAGCTTAAGAAGATGGCGGGGGCTCTTCTTTGAAATCCAAACTTTGTTGGGTAGGAGATAGCATTTATCGCAACCTTATATTTGAGCTGCACTAACGGCTCAGTTGGGAGAGAGAGGAGACTTCGCGCTCTTCTAAAGAATTGCGCTCTTGGAAACCAACGGGGGCAGTTTGACCCTGCTTTATGGGGTTGCCGTGAGTCAGCATGGACCCAATGGCAGCGAGCTCTTTTCTTTAGTTCGTTTTTAATGTGGAGTTGAGAAGTCCTGGTGGCACATTGGCTGATAGGCACAAGGGCAACACCCGGAAATCCAGAAGCACTCTGCAGGAGAAAGATGAACTTTCCCCTCCTATAATAATTTATAGTCTCTGAAACTCACAGACACAATTATACCTTACCTTATAGAGTCACCATGAGTTAGAATGCACTTGAAAGCAGTAAATTTTTGGTTATTAACTCAGTTTACTCTGAGATGGCTGCATTTTACTCAGATGAAGCAATAAATAGGAGCTATTTGCAATGAGCAAATTGTGGTTTGGTGTCTGAGCTTCCTGTGTCTTTGCACATAAATAGCAACCCCTTGAGGATTTTAATAGACAGTGTGGTGTGAGGTTGGGATATTTCCAGAATGTAAAAGAGTATATATTCTGAAGCCTACAAAGAGTTAATGATTTCTGCAACTGGGACTTCCTGTACTGTTCTATGTGCTATTAGCATAGCTCTGTTTAAATATTGTAATGGTTTCATAATGTGCTTCCAGCTGCTTGCTACCCTTGGTGGCTGGTTATTAAAAACAAATCTTTGGTAAATATGATATTTCCCCCCCTCACATTTCTCATTTCTTCCTGCTTATCACTCATGTCAAGAGGCCGCAAGGGTCTATTTTCTTCTCCTTTTCCATCTTCATGCTAAGCAAGGGATGAAGATATATTAATGTGCATCGAAAAAGTAGGCTGCAAAGATGTCCTTAGTAATCCAATAGCAGAGGCATTCCATGTGGTTGAGGATCAAGTGGTTCAGGGGTCGATGAACAGCTCTTCAGCTGTTAACACTGAGGTCATTGTTTCCAAGTCAGCTTCTGATGGTTGGAACCAAGAAGCCAATCCTTCTCATCGTCAGTAAATGAGAATGATTTACTGGTGATAGTGCACTTCCCAGGAGACCAATTCTTGTGGTTCACTTGACTCTGAAGATTTATCTTGCAGACACCGTCTAGTTAGAGCCTCTCAACCGAGTCACCCAGTGGAAACTTCGTTATATTTTCTGCCATTCAAACCACAAAATCACAGCTTCAAGGGACTCAGCTACATACAGTATTTTACTCTGAGCTGCTGGAAAATCTGGGTTCAGAAGTCCTTCAGGAGCTGAGGCAGGGGAAAAAGGGTTGCAGGGCAGTTGGGCTCTAGCATTCCTACTACTGTTTCCACCAGAACTGCTACACTTTCCTACATCTTTTATATTTTGATTCCATGTAAGATTTTGCTGATTCCAATAAACAATGAATTGCATGTGTAATGTCAGTTTTGACCACTAAGCCAGAGTAGAACTGCCCAAGATGGTTTCCAAAGGTGTAAATCATAAGAGAAGTGGACTGCCACATCTGTCTCCAAAAGAGCATGCTGCTGGGTTCAAACAGACAGCTGTCATATGAACAGATCAGTACTTTAACCACTATGCCACCAGGATATCGCTTAATCCAATCTCAACCCTGTTCTCCCTGCCATTGAGTCAATTCTGACTCACGGAAACTCTAGATAGGGCTTATGAGGCTTTGTGCATCTTTACAAACATAGATAGCCTTATCTGTCTTACAGAGAGTGGTTGATGGGTTTGAACAGTTACCCTTGTGGTTTGCAAACCAATGTTTTCCCTACACCACCACCAGGGCTCATTTTTCACCCATTAAGATTATGTTAGGGGCCTGGGCAACATTTATTATCTATTTCCAACAACAACCCAACTTCCTTTTAAGTAATTGTCTCTCCACCGCTCTGTATCGCCCTGATGGGACAATAAATCAGGTTTCTATTCTGCAATGGAAGATAAAGGGATGCTGAGCTCCTCCTTCCAGATCCCTCTGCTTTCTGGTGTGGTGCAACTAGAAAACAAAGGCCACCTGAGCTAGGCCTGTCGAATGAAATCCTGGTGAAAAAAGAATGCAAAGATCAGAGAAGCGGCTGTGATTCATGCATGCCAGCATCATTACCCTACCTGACAGATTCTGCTATGGGCCTTGCTCTTCACACACTTGCTATCACAGTGTGACTGTTGCCTCGTCTTTAGTTTTTAAATCATTTCCTGCATATTGGAAACATTTAAAATTAATTAATTTTTCTTTCTTTCTTTATTAGAAGATTAACTAACTTTTCATACAGCTCAAAATGCCCCAAATCATTCAAGTCTTGTTAATTATCTTCACCACTTGTTTGTCAGTTTGTTGTACTTGGTGACATGCATGTTGCTGTGATGCTGGAAGCTGTGTCACTGGTGTTTCAAATATAAGTAGGGTCACCTATAGTCAGTAGGTTTCAGTGGAGATTGCAGATTAAGAATAGACCATATAGAAGGAATAAGGTGTCTATTTCTCAGGGATTTGACATTGGAAATCTGATGAATGGTAGCAGACCGTTGTCAGACATAATACTGGCAGATGAGGCCCTCAGGTTGGAAGCTACTCAAAGTACAAGGGAGGAAGAGCTGTCTCCTCAAAATAGAACCCACAACAAGAACATGGATAGAGTAAAGCTTGTGGAGCCTTCCTTTGCTACCGAGGCATAACTCAAAGTGAGAAGATAGCTGTGAACATCTATTAATAATTAGAACATGGAAGGTATCAAGCATGAGTCTATGAAGAGCACAATTCACTAAAAGTGAAATGGATCACATAAAGAACCATATACTAGCCACCAGTGATTTTAAGTAGACAGATATTGACTATTTTGAGGTGGACAATCATATAGTTTACTAGGCCAGGCATAACAAATGTAGTTAACACAACTATTAATCAAATGCATGAATTAATCACTAAGGCTAGTGAAAAAGTGAAGGGATCTATCAATATATTCAGTTTAAAATTGATCAAAATGAAATTAAGATGCTCTGATAATATTTAGTGATTGGGATGAAAAAGTTGGAAATGAAGAAGAAGGAACAGTAATCAGAAAATATGACTTCAGGGCTGAGCCCCAGTGGCGTAGTGGTTGTGTGCAGGACTGAGGCCCACTGGGAGGGAGGTTCAATTCCAGCAGTGGGGCTAGGCCTCCTACTCCAACCACCAGAGAACAGTGATGCCCAAACAACAACAGCAACAAAGAAAACATAGGAAATATGACTCCAGTAGCAGAAATAAAGCTGGAGATTACATGATAGAAGTTTGAAAGACCAATGACTTCATCCATGTTACCTTGTCAGTAACATAAATGCTGACTGTACACTAGGCAGATGAAAGAAACAGGAATCAAATTGATTGCACCTGTGAAAAGAGAGGATGGATAATTCAATATCAGGAGCCAGCAATAAGGCTGAGAGCTAACTGTGGAATAGACCATCAGATGCTCATATGCAAGTTCAGGTTGAAGTTGAAGAAAATTAAAACAAGTTCACCAGAGCCAAAATATGGCCAGGAGTATATTCTACTTGACTTTTGAGAACTTCTCCAGGATAGATTTGGCACAATGAACACAAACAATAAAAGACCTGAAAAACTGTGGGATGATATCAAGAACATTAGAAGCCAAATTCATTAAGAAGACAGGAAAGAGAAAGAAGATCAGAGTAGAGGTCAGAAGAGTCTTACTCTTGCTCAGAGAATAACTGAAAAATGGCAAGATGTGAAATGAAGTGGTAATGATGTGAAAGAGCTGTGTTAATCCAGGTAGGCTAGAGGAACAAATTTCATTTACACACATATAGGTATAAGGAAAAGATTTATATACAAGAAGAACAGGACATTGATCCCAGTCCAGTTCAAAGTCATAAGTCCGATATTAACCCATATACCTGAAATCAGTCTATAAAGTCTCCTTCCGACTCACAAAGTCACAGGTCAGTGGGTGCAGAATCCTGGCTCTGGCAGGGGTCTCCAGGTAGCTCCTCACTTCCAGGACTCAGGGTCCATCAACAGCAGAAGAAACTCATTGCTGCAGAGGTCTCCATGTGTCCGCCCCTGCTTCAGAATCTGGCTCTATCAGGGCAAAGCCATGTGGACTCTCCGCTGGCAACTCCAGCTTATCAGACGCTGCTATCTTGTCTTGCCTATGATTCATCGTCTCTCTGAGACTAACTCCCAACAACTGGGGAAGATAGCTTCTCATCTTCACGAGGGAAATATCGTGAGATTTCCCAGAAGTCTCAGGAGACAGCCATGCCCACATAGAGGCCTCATTGACTACTCAGTGGCTATCTCTAGATTAACAGGGTAGATTCCACCCCTACATTTCAATCATAAAATTAACATAAGCACATGACTTCCACAAGAGCTGAACAGAGAACATTTCAAAGGTCAGCATGAGAAGATAGAGAAAAGCATTAAAATGAAAGTTTCAAAGACCTGGAATAACAAAGCCAAAAAGTAAGAATATGCTCAGTATATCACAACTAAAAGACCTAAGGGAAAAAAAATAAGCCAAGAGAAATACTGAAGGATTCTGTGAGTAAAATATTGGATGATGCAAGAAACATCAAAAGAAGATAGAATGAATATAGAGATAGCCAAAACAGCTTGCCTACATTCAAGAATTTCAAAAAGTAGCACAGGACCACACATTGATGGTACTAAAGGAAGAAGTCCAAGTTGCACTGGAGGTATTAGCAAAAACCAAAGCTCTAGGGATTAATGAAACACCAAATTAATACATCTTAACAAGCTGATGAAACACTAGTTGTCTATGCCAAGAAGTTTGAAAGTTCATTAGACTGGAACAGATGCAAATTTATGCCAGAAAGATATTTACTTATGATTTATAATTTTACTTAAATGTGCCAGGGGAAACCTGTACACAGACTTATACTAGACCAAAAGGCAGTTGCTATAACAATATAAGGAAACACTTCCTGCCTTAAACTCAAGAAAGGTGTGTGCCAAAGTTATATCTGTTCAGTACACTTATTTAATCGGGATAATGAGCAAATATTCAGAGAAGGTGGACTGTATGAAAAAAGTTGTGTCATCAGGATTTAAAGAAGTTTTATTAACAATCTGAAATATGCAGATGACAACACCCCACTTCCTGAAAGTGAGGTGGACTTGAAGCACTTGTTGATTGCAAATCAATTCAAAGGAAGCAAAATTCTCACAACTGAACTAATAGGTTCATGAGAAAGAGGGAAACGATGAAAGTGGCCAAGGGGTTCATTTTGTTTGGATCCACAATCAATGCTCATGGAACATTTTCTAGCAGTGCTGAGTCTGGCCTAACGCTCCTGACGGGCCCCAGGCCTGAAAATCCAACAGAGGGTTGAGGATTGCCACGACGAGGAAGCGACTCAATGACATCAAGTTTAGATTTTTGGTTTGGTTGCTAGAAAACTAAACTAAAAAACTGCTTTTTACACAAACTTAATGCTGAACTGGTAATCTGAAAGGTAGTAATTTTTCATAGTAGGCGATAAAATAATTTGAAACTACTTCAAAGGCTAAGGGATATAGCTCTGGATTAGATTTGGCCCCATACCATCATTTTGTCATGTCTGTCATATGTCATGTTCATTTTTCTCTCTTTTTCACATAAATATGAATACAGTCATCACTATATGAATGTAGATGATTCCTTTTCATCCTGGAAAACTTCTGGAAACAAACTAAACTTTGAACCATGATATCTCCTCCAACAGAATGAAAAATGCAAACTTGATTTTTTTTCAAGCTGGCTGTCCTTATTCTCTTGCTAAAGATCAGGATACAGGCAAAGATTTAATTAGAGGATTCATTAATTGGAGAATTTATATTACCTATAGGGATGGGATGGGTTTATTATCAAGAAAGGTCATACTTGAAGCAATATTGATTTCAGGTGTTTAGGAAGATTGCACTCTAAGACTATGAGGGGAAAAAGTCACTTTAATTGTGCTACTAACTCTAAGACCAAATGAAATTACGTATATGACTTTAAATCAAAGGTAGTGATTTCATTGTTGCTACACTGCACCCTGACTGACTCATCTTCTCCCTGTGACCCTTCTGGAAGTAGATGTCCAGTTGAATACAGATGGGCTTTGGTTCCCCACTCCCTCCGCACTACCCTTCTTTCACAATGATATGATTTTTTGTTTTCACAGGCTGGTGCGCTTTTTCCATGTGGGCTTTGTTGATTCAGAGCTAGATGGCCACTTATTTACCTTCAAGCCTTTAAGACTCCAGATACTATATCTTTTGATAGCTACGCACCGTCAGCTTTCTTCACCACATTTTGCATCCATTTTGTCTTCAGCAATTGTGACAGAATGGTGAGCATCATGGAATGCCAGTTTAATAGGACAAAGTGTTTTTTGCATTGAGGGAGTATTTGAGTGGAGGTCCAATGTCCATCTGCTACCTTAATACTAAACCTATAAATGTATGCATATAGATCTATTTTCCCATCATCATATAGAAATATATTTACATAGGTGCATGGGTGTATTTAGATGTCTATAAATGTCCTTTGTCTCCTACTTCTTGCCTCTATTTTACTTCCCTCTTGTACCACTCTCATGCTCAGTCTTCATTTGGGTTTCAGTAATTTCTCTCAGGTACATTGCTCTTGATCAAACCCTATCAGGCCTCTTACACCCACCTTATCACTGAGTTTGGATCACTTATTCTTCCCTCGTCTCTGGGTTTGTTAACACCACTTTATCTCCCCTTTGTTAACACCACTTTATCTCCCCTCTCCCCCATTTCCCATGTCCCCCTGGAACCATCGATCCCATTGTTTCTCCTCCAAATTGTTTATCCAGCCTGTCTTTTCTAGATAGACCTGCAGAGATAATAACATGCACACACACACACACACACACACACACAAGACAGAGTAAAACAAAGCGACAAAAGAAAACAGAACAATGACAACAACAGCAGCAAAAAAAAAAACTAACAAAAAAAGAAAAGGCTATAACTAGTTTAAGGTCTGTTTGTTGATCTTTAGAAGTGTTTTCCAGTCAAGTCTGATGGGGTGCCACATCCTGGCTCCAAAGTCTATTCTTGGCACTCCCCCCAGACTTCTTGCTCTGCTCCTCTTATTCTGTTGCATGGCCTTAGTGTTTTTCCTGTGTGTCGGGGTCAAATTGGGTGCAATTTCCACACTGTGTCTCCAGTGCTGCCCCCTGTAGAGGTATGGGTCAGTGAGGGATGTCGTGTCTCATAGTGGGGCTGTCCATATGGTCCTCTCTGGGCATTGACTGCTCTGAGCTGGGATATTGTCCTCAAAACTTGGTGGGTCAGGATTTGCTCTCCTCTCTCTTTCTTTCCCTTCTTTAGTTCCCGTGTGCTCTGATCAAACATGTCATTCTCCCTGAGCTGTAGCTCCACTGCTGTTCTCTGAAGTAAATTCTTTTGTGGGGCAGGGTAGCTATCCACATATTTGGGGCTAGTCCATCAGACCTTGCTATTGGTTCTCTGCTTCACATTTTGGAGCACCAGGTTGAAGGCTGATCCCTCTTTCCCTGTGGAGATATAAACACTATCCTTCCTTTGGGTGGGTAAGCACCCTGTTCCCCCATTTCTCTCTTTTTTTCCTTCCCCATCCTCGTTTTCAGTTGGCTAATGTATGTATCCCTGGATTTTGTCTGGCCCCTGCCATACTACCTGGACCTCACCTCAGAAATGTTTGTATACAGTAGCTTTTCCTCTATGCCCCATTTGCAAATTTTTAAGTTTACCTCAGCAGGCTCATGTTGTACTTGTCCTTATGTGCTTGGCTTACTTCACTTCACATAATTTTCTTCAGATCTTCCCATGCAGCAATATGCTTCCTAAGTTCTACACTGCTCTTTAGGGATGTGTAGTACTCTATTGTAGGTATGTACCACAGTTTTAAAATCCATTCATCAGTTGACGGAAATTTGGTTTGTTTCCAACTCCTTGTAATTATGAACTGTGCTGTAATGAACATTGGAACACAGATGTCTGGCTGTGGTTTGGTCCTTTCCTCTTCAGGGTATATGCCCAATAGGGAGATTACTGGGTCTTTTGGAAGTTCGATTTCCATCTGTTTTGGATATCGCCATATCAACTTCCATAATGGCTGTACATACCTATTGGTTAACTAGCAAAGGATGAGAGTTATTAGCTCACCACAGCCCCTCAAACACTTGTTGCTTTCTGATTTGTTGAATTGGGTTATCTTTGAGGGTGTTATGGCTGTTTTAATTTGCATTTTTCTTATGGTTAATGATTGGGAACATTTTCTCATCTGTTTATTGACCATTTGGATTTCTGCCCTTGTTTCTGTTCAGGCTCTTTGCCTACCTCCTCAGTGGGAATATATAGATTTTCTTTTTGGAAGCTAGTAGAGTATTGGAGATTCTAGTAATAGGGCCTTTGTCTGATGTGTCATTGCCAAAGATGTTTTCCCAGCTCGTCAGCTCTCTTAATACTCTCTTGGTGAATTCTTTCGATGTATATAGGTGTTTTACCTTTAGTATATCCCACTTGTCAACTTGTGCTTCCTCTGTGTTTGTGTCATTCTCTATTTCTGATAGCCTATGTATTCCCTGCACCAAAGTTCTTAGGTTGGTCCCAATTCCCTCATTGGTGGTTCTAATCATTTGGGGTTTTACCTCAAGGTCTGCGATCCACCGTCAGTTTATTTTTGTACTTGAAGTGAGATAAGGGTCTTGTTTCATTTTTCTTCAGGTAGATATTCATTTTTTTTTTCCCAGCACAACTTGTTGAAGAGGTCATCTGCTTCCAATTTGATATATTCTGGGCCCTTAGCAAAGATCAGATGTCTATAAACAGAAGCTTTTATTTCTAGGTTTTCATTTCTTTTCCATTGGTCTGAGTAGCTGTCATTATACCAATACCATCTGGTTTTGACCACTGTGATTGTATAATATGTGCTATTGTCAGGTAAAGTAACCCCTCCCACTGTGTCCTACTCCTTGCGGAATTCTCTGCTAATTCAAGGCTTGTTCCCTTTCCTTAAGAAGATTGTAATCAGTTTATCCATTTCTTTGAAGAAAGATGGGGGTAATTATATTGTGATTGTATTAAACTTACATAGTGCCTTGGGCAGGAATGACATCTTTACTATATCGAGTCTTCTAATCCATGAGCATGGGACATGCTTCCATTTGTTGAGGTCACTCTTGGTTTCTTGTAATAGTGCTCTGCATTTTTCCTCGTATAAATCTTTTGTTCTTTTAGTCAGGTATATCCCTATATATTTCAATTTATGCTTGGCTATTGTGAAGGATATCACCTTTTTGATCTCCTCTTATCTGATGGTATTACAGTCCAACAGACTTCTGTTTGTTGATCTTGCATCCTGCCACTGTGCCATATTCCTTTATTGATGCCACTACTCTCCTTGTGGAGCTCTGGGGATTTTCCATATACAAAGTCATATCACCTGTAAAGAATTATAATTTCACCTCTACTTCCCCAGAGGAATGAATACCTTTGATGTCTTTACTTTGTCATATGTTGTTAGCTAATACCTCCAATACGTTGTTAAATAGGAGTGGGGACAAGGGGCATCCTTGTCTGGTCCCCCTTTTCAGTGGAATTGTGTTCGTCTTTTCTCCATTGACTACCACATTGGCTGTTGGTTTTTCATATGTAGCTTGTATTATCTTGAGGAATTTTCTGTTCACTTCTATCTTTTTGAGTGTCTTAAACAGGAATGGGTGTTAGATGCTGTCGAATGCTTTTTCCGCCATCTATAGATATCATCATGTGGTTCTTATAGTGTTTTCGTATCAATGTAGTGAATGATACTAATGGTTTTCTGCATGTCGAACCAACCCTAGTATGAATCCCACTTGGTCATAGTGAATTATTTGTTTTATTTACTTTGTATTCTATTGGCCAGTATTTTGTTAAGGAATTTTGAATTGATGTTCATTAAGAATATTAGCCGGTGGCTCCCAATTATTCTGGGATCCCTACCTGGTTTCATTATCAGGGTTATACTAGCTTCATAGAAGTAGTTAGGGAGTTTGCTGTCTTTTTTCTATGTTCTGGACATGTTTGTATAGGATTAGTGTCAGTTCTTCCCTGAATGCTTGGTAGAATTCTCCTGTGAAGTCATCTATTTTAATATAGGTTTTATTGGGGGTGCTTACAACATTTAACACATCATTTGTATTATTTGTACACATGTTGCCCCATTCATCTACATTATCTGCTTGAACCCCTCTAGCATAAGGTCTTCTTCCCCTCTTTCCTCTAGTTCTTTATTTTTTTAATTCCAATTCTCCATATTTCCGCTTCCTCCTCTCCTCCCCCATGAACTTCCAATAATTTACAAATTGTTATTACCTCTTCATATCTTACACTGTCTAATTTGTTCCCCCTTACTACTCCACCATCCCTCCACCCTCCCAGTGTCACCACTCTCCACTAGTCTCAAGGGACTATCTATTCTAAATTTCCATGTTTTCAATTCTAATGTGCATCCTCTGGTCTAGCCAAATCTGTCAGGTAGAATTGGGATAATGATAGTCAGTGGGAAGAAGCATTTGAAAACATTTCATTGCTACTACACTGCACCTAGGCTGGCTCATTTCCTTGCTACAACCCCTCTGTAAGAGGATGTCTCTTCATTTATTGATGGGCTTTGGGTCCCCAATCTGAACTCCCCCTCATTTATAATGATATATTTTTTAGGTCTTTGATGCTTGATACCAGATCTCTTTGACACCTCGTGGTCATACAGACTGTTGTGCTTCTTCCATGAGGGCTTGCTTCTTAGTTAGATGGCCACTTATTTATGTTCATGTCTTTAAAACCACAGACACATCTTTTGATAGCCAGGCACCATCAGCTTTCTTCACCACATTTGCTTATGCAAATATTTGTCATCAGCAATATCAGGAAGTGAGCATATAATGTTATGATTATTAGTTTTTGAAACCTGATAATTGATCCCTTTGGTATCTCTTGGTCCCGTAAGCTGGTGTACTTTTTCCATGTGGGATTTGTTGCTTCTGAGCTGGATGGCCGCTTGTTTGCTTTCAAGTCTTTAGACCCCAGATGCTACACATTTTGATAGCCGGGCTTTGATAGCCATCAACTTTTTTTGATAGCCATCAGCTTTCTTCACCATATTTGCTTATGCACACATTTGTTTTCTCTGATTGTGTCAGGGAGCTGCGCATCATGGAAAGCCAATTTAATAGAACAAAATGTTCCTGCACTGAGGAAGTACCTGATGGAGGTCCAATGCCCATCTGCTGTTCTAATTCTAAGCCTATAAGTATATGCATATTGATCTATTTCCCCTTTCTCATATGAATATATGTACCTATGTATATGCCTATATTTAACCTCTAGAAATGCTCCTTATTCCCCAGTTCTTTTCTCTATTTCCCTATACCTCCTCCTGTCCCACTATCATGCTCAACCTCCATTTGGATTTCAATATTGTCTCTCTATTACATTGGTCTTAATCAATCCCTATCAGACCTTACACACCCACTCCACCACCAAACCTGAATCACATGCTATTCCCCCCATCCCTGGATCAATAGTGCCCCTCTACATCCACCCTGGTATCATCAGTCCCATCGTCCCCAACCCTAGACCGCCCATCCAGCCCACCCGATCTAGATAGAGAAAATAACATGCTCAAAAAAAGGACATCCCATAATGAAGCAAAAAAAGAAAAGAAAACAATGAAAACATCAACAAAAAAACCCCATTATCCAACATGTAGATGTACATGCAAAATACAATAATAGTAACAATATAAAAACCCACAAATAGTTCAAGGTCTGTTCGTTTACCTCCAGGAGTGTCTCCTGGTTGACTGGGATGAGGTGTCACACTCTGGTCACAAAGTAAATCTTTGGTGCTCAATCTGGCACTCCATGTTCTGTCACACACCTTTAGTATTTTGGTGTGGTTGGGTCAGACAGGGTATAATCCTGACCCTGTTTCTCCATCGTTGACCCCAAAATGTCTTGGGACAGTGAGGGAAGCTGTATTTCATATTGGGGTTGGCCATATGGTCCTCTCTTTGTATCGGCAGTTCTGAGTGGGAATATCATCCTGAGGGCTCGGTGGGCCAGGATATACTTCATTCTATCTCCCCCCCCCTTTCATTTATTCTCATGTACTCTGGTCAGGTATATCTCTCTCCCCAAGCTACAGCTTCAGTGCTGACTTCCAAGGCAAATGCCCATGGGCGAGAAGCGGGTACCCAGGTAGTTGGAATTGGTGTTGTGCTTTCAGACACTCTACTGGTGTCTCAGCTCCATTGCTACATTCACTTCCAAGAAACACCTTATTTAAATTTGGTTCCTGTTTTCCTGTCGAGATATAAAAAATACACTCCCCTTGGGTTAGTACCCCATTCCCTCTCTACTTAACAGCATCTCACCTCCCACATCCCGGCTTCCCACCCTAGTTGGCTACTATATGTAGCCCTGGATTTGGTATGGTCCCAGATGTACTACCTGAGCCTTCTCCCAGGATTTTCTGTATACTGTAGGTTTTTCCTGATACCACTTTTGCATTTTTAAAAAAATTATTATTAAGTTTACCTCAGAGGACTCATATTTTACATGTCCTTTTGCGCTTGGCTAACTTCCCTTAGCATAATTTCCTCCAGTTCTTCCCATGAGAAGAAGTGCTTCACATATTCACTCACATATTCATTCACATATTCAGCGACACATCATACTCCATTGTATGTATGTACCGTAGCTTTTTAATCCACTCATCAGTTGATGGAAATTTGGACTGCTTACAACTTCTTGCAATTGTAAACTGTGCTCCGATGAACATTGGGGCACAGATGCCTGGTCATGGATTCTTACTTGCCTCTACTGGGTATAGCCCAGTAGGGGGATTATTGGGTCATATGGTAGTTCAATTTCCATCTGTTTTAGATATCTCAAAATTGATTTCCATAGTGGCTGTACATATCAGCAGGTCCACCAGCAGTGGATAAGAGTCCCTATCTCCCCACAGCTTCTCCAACACTTGTTGCTTTCTAATTTTTTGATTGGGCTATTCGTGAGGGTGTTAGGTGATATCTTATTGTTGTTTTGATTTGCATTTCTCTTATGGCTAATTATAGGGAACATTTTCTCATATATTTATTGGCCATTCTGATTTCTGCCTCTGTGAAACTTCTGTTCAATTCCTTTGTCCACCTCCTCAGTGGGCAATTAGTTTTACTCTTTTTGGAAGCTATCAGGGTATTGTAGATTATGGTTATAAGGCCTTTATCTGATTTATCATTGATAAAGATGTTTTCCTGGTGTGTCTGCTCTCTTATTACTCTCTTGGTGAACAGGTTTTTTTTTTTTTTGTTGGTAATCCCATGAAAATTTTGTTTATTTCTTTTATTGTTATGGGTCTATTGAGGTTCTTGACGTTCATCGGGGATAGTGTAGAGAGGGATTGTTTTTACAAGAATTTGTCTTCCAAGTTGTTGAATTCATTGGAATACAGTACTTCATAGTACTGTGTGGTTATTCTTTTGATTTCATTATGGTCTGATGTAATACCCCCTCTTTCTTGACTCACCCTTGGTATTGAGATTTCTTCCCTCCTTTCTTCAGTTAGGTTCGCTAGCAGTCTGTTCTGTTTATCCTTTTACAGAACCCATCTTTAGCAGCATTATTTTTCCCATAGTTTTCTTATTTTCCTTCTGAATCTCAGCCCTGAGTTTTATTATTTCTTTCTTTTGCTATTAGTAGGATTGTCCTGTTGACTCTGCTCTTATTGGTGTAAATTTTGTGCCAACATAACAATCATAAGTCTCTCTTTCTTTTCATGTGTGCATATATGGCTAGGAAACTTTCTCTCACACCTGCCTTTGCTTTGTCCCATAAGTTTTGGTGCATCGTGTTGGTTTTTAGAAATTTCCTAATTTCATCTCTGATCTGGCCAGTATGCTCTCCTTTTGCACTAGAGTTATTTGTTATTAATTTTTTGCTCTTGTTTTCTTCATCTTCCATTTGTTGATTTTCATCCTTATAGCCCAGTGGTCTGAGAGAGAGGTCTGTGTGATATCAATGTGCTTACATTTATTTATGACCCAGCATGTGGTTCATCTTCAAATATGTGCCATGTGGACTTGAAAAGAATGTTAATTTTTGTGTGTTTGGATGAAAAGCTCTGTAAAAATCTATCAGATCAAATTGTCTAATTTAGTGTTTAGATCTCTAGCCTCCTTGTTGAGTTTCTAGCCTTATGACCTAGCTTTTGTAGACAGCGGCATATTGTAGTCACCTAGTGTAATTGTTGAGGATGTGGTTTCTTTTCTCATCTTTTGGAGCATTTGGCTAATATATTCAATGGGTCTATCATTCAGCGAATATATGTTTAAAATGTTTAGTGGTTCTTTGTCTACCATTTCCTTGAGCAGTATATGGTGTCCCTGCTTATCTCTCTCTCTTATTAACATTTTATTGGGGGCTCTTAAAAATCCCATCACAACACATACATACATTGCATGCAAAGCACATTTGTACACTTGCTTCCATCATAATTCTCAAAACATTGTCTTTTCACTTAAGCCCCTGGTATAAGCATCTCATATTTCCCCTTCCTCCTTGCTCCCCCTCCCCCATGAACCCTCCATAGCTTATAATTATTATTTTTTGTCATATATTACACTATTCATTGTCTCGTTTTACCCACTTCCCTGTTTTCCATACCCTGAGGAGGAGACCATATGTAGATCCTTGTAATCAGTTTCTCCTTTCTACTCCACCTTCCCCTCTTTATCTCTTTTTATGGTTTATACTTTTAGGTCAATTTTATTCAAGATTACGATGGCAAACCCTGCTTTTTTTGCATTGCTATTTGCTTGGTATGACTTTCTCCAGCATTTGATTCTCAACCTATTTTTGTCCATAGTCTTGAGATGTGTTTCCTGTAGGCAGCAGATTGATGGGTTGTGTTTTCTAAGCCTGTCTACTACCCTCAATCTTTTAATGCTTGAGTTCAGTCCATTGATATTCAGGGTTATTATCTCCATCTGTAGACTTTGTAATCTCATCTTATACATTTTGTGTTGGATGTTTTTCTACTTCCCTTTCTTTCAGTGTGTTATGCATGTGTGTGTGGTTCATTCTTGACTTTTTTCCACCCTTAAGTCAATGCTATCCTGGAGGCTGTTTTCTCTTTGTTGCCCTCTGGGTGGGATTGTTCTATGCGGTGGTCTCTTATTTATGCTTGGTGCAATTCTTCTGCCCATACTGGGTGGGCTAGGATCTCTTATAGGGCTTGGTTTCTTCTAACATATTCATTGATTTTTTTTCTGGTTGTTGAAGACTCTGACTTCTTCATCTATCTTGATAGATAATTTGGCTGGGTAGAGTATTATTGGATTGGTGTTATTTTCTTTCAATATTTGTAATATGTTACTCCGCTCTCTCCTCTGCTTCACAGTTTCTACTGATAGGTCTGACCATATTCTTATTTCAGTACCTTCATATATAATTGTTTTTCCCTAGCTGCTCTCTGGATTTTCTCCTTTTCTTCCAAGTTGGATAATTTAACTATTATGTGTCTTCTTGACTTTCTTGGGATTCAGTCTAGCTGTTTGTGATAGTCATCTAATCTGGTGTCACTTTGAGGATTCAGAGTGTAGGGGTTGAGTCTAACCTGTCAATCTGGAGATAGCCAATGAGACCTCTGTGTGGGTATGGCCTTCTCCTGAGAATTCTGGGAAATCTGGTGTTTCCTACTTGGAGGCAAGGAAACTATCTCTCTCAGTTCATTCCCTGGGAAACACTTGACTGACAAGGCTGGCTCCTTGTGAGACATCCCTGAGGAGAAGCCATAAGGACCTACCCTGATGTACCCCTGAGAACTGGAGTAGCCACATAGAGACCCCTGCCAGCACAGAGATGCTTAGAACACCACTGGATCCCCAAAATTTCTACCAACTAACCTGTGGTCATTCAACATCATTGCATGTGTTTCATGACTCTGAAGAGGACTAAAAGTTAAAGGAAAGCCTGTGGGCATGTTGAAATGCTTGCTAGGTGACCAACTGGATCTATTTTTTGAGTGGAAGTGGGAGAAATGAAGCAATGAAGAGATGGGTTTTGTCTGAACACTGACATCCATGGAGCTGGTTTACAAGGAACTAGAGGAGAAGATGAGAGCAGGTTGACTGATCTGAAGTTCATGACATTGCACAAGGGGGCTTTGCTTGTTGAGAATTTATGATGGAGCCATGGTCTAAGCCAAGGCAAATGGACACCCTGGTGAGGCTAAGTGAGGCAACCCACATTGAATTGACCAGAATCCAATCAGATAAAGAGAAGTTAGTTGAGCTGTGAACTGGTGCATTTTGCTACAGACTTTTTGGATGGCCTACACTGATTTGATTTTGCTTATGGAAGTGGATTTTACAAGGTTCCAACTGGAATGAAGTTTCTTTATGTCAAAAAATATGATTGTTTCCTCAGAGCACTAGGTTGATATAAGTAGGGGCTTAATTTAGGGACCTGGTTTGTTAACCTATGGCATTGAAACTGAATGTTTTGGGGTTGAAATTTATAGTTGGAAAGAATTTTATCAAATATTCTGATAAATAGTTCTTCTGAACTTTCTTCCCTAGCATTACAACTTGTTAGTTTTCTTAATATATACTTTAACCCTGAATTTTGTTTTTTAGTTCTGTATTACAATTGCAATGGGTATTAGAACTCTAAGAAGGCAAGTGGTGTACATTAATTAAGACAACATACCTAGGTTTTAATAAATGGCAAGAACCCAATGAACTCAGTTGAAAAATCTAAGGTCAGCACAATGTTGAGGCTCACTCTTCCAATAATATACTATCAGATGCAATAATACATTAGACTGGTCAAATGTTAACTTCAAAGGTAGGACACCATTTTTAGGTAGTGTAGACAGTTTCCCTAACTCACATTGAAGGATTTCATTGAGGATGTTGATTGATAGTCATTTATATTTGCTAATTTATAAAATAGCATGTTTATGGCTTAACTCATCCTGCCCCGATGTTTGCACCCACAGTACATTATTTAGAACAGTTTTAATGTTATCAGAGTGTGTGTCATCTACAGAGTTTATGCAATTGATAATCTCTGTGAAGGAAGTTGCTAAATATGCATTCTGATCCTGTTCAGAATTCAGATCCCTTTAGAAGTAACCCTAGTTTTTACTCTACTTAATCTCTTGTTTTCCAGTATCTATGTTTTTAGAGATCAATATATTCATATTTGTCTTATTTTAAAAATTGGAAAATAAGAGTGAAAGAATTATTGGGTCTTATAGAAAATATTCACAAAGCAATTGTGATGTAAAAATTATATAATTTTGACAGAGGTTGTGATAAACATGCTGAAAATTTTGCAAAGCATGGAATATTTGGCTAACTCTTGGTGGTTGGGGGTGGGGGATGTGAGAGAGAGAGGGAGAGAGAGAGAGAGAGAGATTGAGAGAGATCTGAAATATTTCTCCTTTCTCTTTCTCCCACATTTTGCTTTATTCTGGTCTTAACCATCAGAGAGAGATAATCTTCGTAGCAAAATGTGTTGAAAGAATTTTCTAGGCTCTTCAATTTATTCAATTACTTAATTATCAATGAATTATAATCTTGTATATGTCTTTCTGACTGAAATTCATGTCATTGGTTCTTGCCAGGGATATTGATGACTAGATCTGGGCAATTCCTTGTCCTTAACTGATATAATTTTAGTAGTTAGTACTCTTGTTCACTTACTAAAACTCTACCCACCCCCATTGATTTCTGACAAAGTTAAAAAGCAAAAACAAAAATGATTTGGGTTTTGAATCTACAGTGAGCTATTCTTTTTTTAAAATGTTATTCCTCTTCTTCTCAATCTTTTAACATTGGTTTTCCCCAGTTTATCCTTATTCCATTCCTTTTCTCTCTCTCCATTTGGACACTGACTTCTGGAAGAAAAGCAAAGCCCAATGGACATCTCCAGTATTCATGATCAAAATGACAGATGATGACTTCCAAATAATGATCTCACTCCCAATCTTTTGAAAGGTTTCTATTTGGATAAAATTTAAGCACCTTCCTTATGAGTAGGCTTCAAAAAGTTTGTGGGAAAACTTTAATAACTTTTACTTCCATTTGTCAACAAACTTTTTGAAGCACCTTCAAATCATACTTTCGATTCAGAGTGATTTAGTTTTCCCACTTATTTCCAAATTTATGTCTTGCTTGCCCTTCTCTGCTACCTTTTTAGTGACTGGTACTAATTCCTAATCAATTACCTAAATAAATAATAAGGGAGTTAATCTTTGCAGTATTGAATCCACCTCTTAATCTCTACTTCTATCTCTATCTCTGGAAATACTTTTTACACAAAGGATGGAATAGAAAAGCTTATTAAAAACTCTGCAGTAAATCGTTCCTTAGGTATACTACACCAAATCCTCTTTAAACATGCCCTCATTCAAAGTGGAGATGAGTTGATAGAGTGAGATACCAAAATGAGAAGGAATTAATTCAGGACAGACATAATGGACCAAAATATTAAACATTTTTATCCAGAATTGAAAGTCTAATAAAATTATGTCAGGCAAAATTGTGGACTAGAATTGTCTCTAATTTACTTCAGTGTGTGCGCATATGTGAGCGTGAAAGAGACAGCATAAAAATTGCTTTCAAATGAGGTTCTATGTGCATCACTAAACTTTCTTCTTGTTATTTCCAAACATGACTCTTCAGCCAATATCTTTCATATTCCAGTTATACTGAATCATTTGAGTCTCCACAAATGGGCTGTTCTTGTGTTATTGTTTTCTTAGCATTTACTGCTTGTATTGCTACAAATACTTCCTTTCCCTCTGTCACCTGTCTGCAATTCTCAAGCCTTATTTCATATGTATACTCTCTGATCTTCCTTAACATGATTGGATGCACCCTGAGCATACATTTCCCATCATTTGAAATTGCATAGCTTTAGATCACAAATTTTAGAAATTTAATCTGACTTCCTTTAGATCAAAAATTATATAGCAGGTCTTGGTTCCCTAGAAAGTAAATATAGTCTTTATGTTTTCTGTGCAAAGGCTAGAAACATATCCAAACATTGAGGTTCTTTAATGGAAGAAGTGTAAGTATCCAAAAAGAAGCCACAAAATAATTATTAATGAAAATAGAATTAAGTTCTTATAAGAGTCAAGGCTTAAAATGTTTTACCTGTACATTTTCTTCAGTTTACCTTGACAATAGCACTGTACTATAGAGAGTATCTCGTCACCATTTTAGAGACAATGAAGTGGGAAGTTGTTGAGGACAAGTGTCTGGTACGGTTGTCACTGAAGCAACTGCCGAATTGTAGATGCTGACTTGGAAGTCAAAGATGTTGATGCTTCTGAGTTGTCCAAGAAGTAAAGTCAAGCCAGAGAAGGAGACGACGCTTCCATACTTTCAGCAGTGGCATCTAACAATTTGAAACACTGGCCTCGTTCATACTCATGATACAATCTAATTGTTTTTGATCTCCTGAGACTTTCTGAGGGCTTCTTTCTAGGATGGGAAGGGTGTTGCAGAGGAAATCACCTGAAAGGACTTCATTGGATTTACCCCTAATTACCTGCTTTTTCCCCGGGGCAGTGGGCTAATTATGGAGACACTAACCACATGTTAGTTTCCCTGGGTAAGAGACAGTTTCCTTTCAGTCAGTCATGCTGTGCTAATGACACTCAGCATTCCCATAATACTGCTAAAATAATTGTCTCTGAGCAGGTTGCTCTATAGAAACATTCATGGAGCATAAAGTCTTAACCTCCTGATTGTATATTAAAGAAAAAAATCAAACTACAAAATTATAGAGCAAGAAAAAAATACATTAATTAAAAACTGATCCTTAGTCATCCCAGAACTATACTTAAAATGCTCTAGAAGTGGCAATTTAGAATGAGAAAATACCACTCTTCTATATGAATGCCTTTAGCACTAAATAAAACTGTTCATATTTACTCTGCAGGGTGGACCAACCATTTTAAAAGTTTTGTTTCTTAACAGCAGTTAAGGGAGTTTTAATCAACCCCAAATTGACTTTAGGTTAACAGAATTCAGTTTTGCCTGAAGTGGCTGCTCAGTCACTTATGAGTGAATACATGAGGAGCCAAGACCCCCATCATCAAAGTCTGGGACTCAGAGGGCAGTTTTTAAACTCAGCATTGCCTAGTAACACTTTAAATCAGGAAATAATGACCTTCAGTTGGGCAAATTCATGTTTCCAGTACATTGAAGGAAGTGGTTTTCAAACTTGGAGCCTGTCTCAAAATCCCCTGAAGGTTTTGCAAAAACATGGAACACAGAACTTCATTCCTTGAGATTTTAACTCAAAAGGACTGGTGTGTGGGCTGATAATTTGCAGGTCTCATAGGTTTCCTGGTGTTGCTGATGCATTAGGTCAAGGACCCACTCTTTAAGCTAGAGTAAGTGAAGATGCTAGTCAAAGATACCAAATAACTTTGCCCCTCAACCTCCATCATGAGTTTCTTTCCTTCATCTGCATCTGCAGGTCTGATCCATAAGAAGCAGGTTTCCACCTTGATTCCCTGCCCAATGTCTGCCTCTTTGTTCACCCTGGACTTACCATATTGATTATATTGTTGTCAGTATTCAATCAAGGCATTTTCTGTAAACAAAAGAAAATAATAAAAAACATTATTAAGTACATTTGTTCTTAGTAAACACAATCTTAAACTCACATGAGAGAAAATTTAAGCCCTCCATGTTGCTTGACTAGTAGCCTGTTGATGCTGTTATCAAAGATCCATAGGTTTCAGTTCTCCATGTGTATGTTGTGTAAGCCTTCTCTTTGGTTTTATCCTAAGACTGAGTCCCTTGGTGACTTTAGGTTGCCTGGGTAGCTGTCTGGTTTACATATTGCTTGCACTTATCCGTAGGGAGAGAAAATAACTCCATGCAACTCTCTTCACAAGATAATCATTCTCAAATATGTCTCCTTCTTCAGAACTTGGTTATAAACTCATCCCTGAGCCAATTGCTAACCGGGAAAAGGGATGTACTCTTGAGTATTCAGGTTCTGACTCTAGACCTTTCGAGGGGATCGCATTCCCCATGAGACCTACTGTATGAAAGATGGTCACTAGAAGAGATCTTCTCTGTTGAGAGGAAAGGGAGCACTTGGTTGAAATCAATAAGGTCCACTGTACTTTGTAAACAGTTCTCAAAGGAGATAGGCTTATAAGCATTGAAAATCATTGGAATAAAACACTTTGCGTTTTCAAGAATTGGAGCTTTTACAGGATAAGACTTAGCAGAATTTCCAGGACAGAGGAGAGAGCACCGGCTTCGCTGTCAGGTACACTTGGACTTGCAGTTCAGATCTGTCGCTTTTGTTTCTGGGAGTGAGCAGACAAGAGATGGAGCGGCATACTGCACTGGGCAAATCTTCTGCAGAAGCCCTTTGTGAAGTGTTGAAAAACAAGGAAGTCACTTTGAGAACTAAGGTTACCTCATATGCATTTGATAGTTTGACATTGAGTAAGGAAGACTGTAGAAGAATGGATGGCTGGATTTCAATGATTGTGCTGCCACAAATCTTGAAAGTACCGTGGTCTACCAAAGAACGAACCAATCTGTCATAGAAGAAATAGAGTCAGCACGTGAGACTTCCTCTCATGTACTTTAGACATGCTATCAAGAGAGACCAGTGGTTGGAAAAGGACATCATGCTTGATAAAGCAGAGGGGCAGCAGGAAAAGAATAGTCTTGGCATGATGAATGACATACGATGACTGCAACAAGGGGCTCAGACACAAGAACACTTTTGAGGATGCTGCAGGGCAAGGAAATGCTGTGTTCGGTAGTATGCGGGGTTGCAGTAAGTTGGAACCAATTCAACAGGAACAACAGAGTTTGAACAATCTGAAATTTACCTCAAAACTCATTGTGGTGGTGCTGGAGTTGATTTGAACTCTTGATAGCCCCATGTTTGTCTGGTAGATCTTTGCTCTGTAGGCTTTTAATGGATGACTTTTTAAAAAAGTCATTTTATTGGGGGCTTTTGCAGCTCTTATAACATTTTCTACATCAATTGTATCAAGCATAATTGTACATATGTTGCCATCATTTCCGAACATTTTTACTTGAGCCTTCATTATAATCTTTTAAAAAATCATTTTAAGTCATACAATACCTATCATGATCAATACACACATCAATTGTATGCAGACCACAATTTGCACATTTGTTGGCGTCATCATTCTGGAATCATCCTCCTTCTACCTCAGCCACCGGTACCACTTCTCTATATTTCCCCTCCCTCCCCCGTCTACCTCCCCTATGAACCCTTAGCAATTTATGAATTGTCATTATTTTGTCATCATACACTGTGTCCGTTCACCTACTATCCCATTATCCCAGAGAGGAGGTCACATGCAGATCCCTACAATAGGTTCCCTCTTTTTACTCCACCTTCCCTCCACCCTCCTGACATCACCACTCTCAACCCTAGTCCTGAAAAGATCATCTGTCTTGAATTACCCCTGTTTCTGCCTCCAGTGTTCATCTCCTGATCTAGCTGGATTTGTCAGGACAAATTGGGATCATGATAGTGGGTTGGAGGAAGCATTTAAGAACTAGAGGAAGGGATTGTCACTTTACCTATTGATACACTTTGGGTCCCCAATCTGTTCCCCTCCTCATTTATAATGTATAATTTTTAGTTCTCTATTTTGTTATTATATATATATATGTATATATGACATGAAGTTTTTGTTGTTATTATCATTGTTTTCTTTTCTTTGGTTGCTTCATCTTAGGATGCCGGTTTTTTTTTTCCTAGCACATTTTGTTATGTCTGCAGGTCTATCTAGATAAGATAAGCTGGATGAATAATCTGAAGGAGAAAATAATGGAACTGATGGTTCGGGGGCAGGGGGAAGAGCAGGGGATATGTGGAGGAGGGGAAAAGGAGGTGGTTTTGACCAACCCATGGATAAGGGAACAAGTGATTCAAAATCAGTGACAAGATGTGTGTGAAAGGCCAGATAGGGATTGAGCAAGAGTAATGCAACAGAAAGAAAGCACAGAAACCCAAGTGGAGGCTGAGCATGATAGTGAGACAAGAGAAAAGTAAAAGTAAATAGAAGAAAGAACTGGGGGTGGGTGGGTAAAAGGCATTTATAGAGGTCTAAATACAGGCATGTGCATAGGTGAATATATTTATATATGATGATAGGGAAATAGATCTATATGCATACACTTATAGGGTTAGTATTAAGACAGCAGATGGGCATTGAACCTCCATTCAGGTACTTCTTCAATGCAAGAACACTTTGTTCTATTAAATTGGCATTCCATTTAATAGAACATGATGCTCACCTTCCCGACACAATCATTGAAGACAAACGTGTGCATAAGCAAAAGTGGTGAAGAAAACTGATGGTGCCTGACTATCAAAAGATGTAGCATCTGGGGTTTTAAAGGCTTAAAAATAAACAACTGTTCATGTAGCTCAGAAGCAACAAATCCCACATGGAAGAAGCACACCAGCTTGTGTGACGAAAAGGTGTCAAAGAGATCAGTAATCAGGCTTCATGAACTAAAAATCATATCATTGCATGCCCTCCTTCGTGATATGCTCACTGAAGACAAATGTGTGCATAAGCAAATGAAGTAACATGTGGCCATTTAGCTCTGAAGGAACAAAACCCACATGGAAGAATCACACCAGCCTGTGCTAAGACAAGGTGTTGAATGGATGACTTTTAAAAAATTAACAGATTTTTCTTTCAAGATGCCTCTGAATGGACTCAACCTTCTTTTAGTTTATGTATCATCTGAGGGTATTGACCATTCACACCACTCCAGGACTCTCTGCTCGATGTAAGGAAACAGAGGAAACCTAGGATACAGCAGACTATTAAGCTTGACATTGTTCTTTAGATCAATTCTGAATTTGATTTTGAGATAAATTTGAGCATTGAGAAAAGTCAAGAATACAGGATTGACTAGAGCCCAAAAAGATTCCTCTAAGAAGAGATTGAGCAAATGGGCCTGGCTTCCATTTCAGATAAAATCATCAACTCAGTACAGGGGAAGGTAATGGGCTGTTCAATGCCACTGACTAGTGTGCTCATTAACATGGCTCAGAAAGGTGACTTCTTTGTCTTTACAGGGAAGGAGCATAGCTTGGTATCATTCTTTACCACTTCCTGCTCTTCGTGTGGCCCATTTTGGGTCACATTTGCCCACTGTGGCTCTTTTGAAGCCTTCCTTTCTAACTCAACTCTACCTCAGCCTTTGAACTTCATAAGCAGCCCTGCCAGAGCCTCTGCTCCTACCATGCCCTCCCATTCACCTCAGTACCCAGCCCAATCCCTTCTTCAGCCTCTCCAACTGCTCAATAATTCTCCATCTCTAGATTTCACCCTTACCTATCATTTCATCCTCCTTGTGATGTCATTGAACTGCACACTTGCCAAGAGTTTTTACCAGCAGCTTATATACTACCTGGTCCAATAATTCCCTTCCTTTGCACACAGGCTGCACTTTCACCCTCCCCACTCTTTTTAGAGGCAGATCTATCTGCTTCCCTGAACCTTTTGAAATCATGGCCTTCAGACTGACTTCTTTCTCCAGGTTCTGGCAATTTCAGGCTCTGTTTTCTAGCTTGGAGTTATTACATGACAATGACTTCCTGTGGCTCTCTCCAGAACAAAGAGAAGTTTTCTCTGGGAGTCATGGCCCTTCCTGAATTTTCCATGCTTTTTTTTTTTCTGCCATATTCATCAGTTTCCTTTTAAAAACATCTTTATATATGTGAGGAAAATGGAGGCAATTTAAAGAAAATGATTAAATAGTTAATAGTACAAGGCATATGCAGGCTTGGCAAACATAATAGAGTGCAAAGTTGGCCAAAGTCCAGAGCTCTACGTTAAATAGGAATACACAAAATATCCAGAAAAATACTTTTGGAAAGACAGCAAAATCTAACTTTGGTCTCTATTCATTTGCATATTCTTGATATTGCATATATGTAGGATCATATAATATTGGTCAAACTTGCAGTTCGTAGACCTGTATCAGCATTATAAAATATGTAACAACTTGTTAGAAGTTACAGTCAGAACCAAGTCCATGGCTGATGCAAAGGTCTAGCATTTATGAGTCTGGAGATGTCATCAGTCTCCTGGGATCTTTGCTAAAGTGAAATAAATAATGTTTGAGACATTCAATGCTAAGAAAGAGTAGCCAAATCAACCCTATAGACCAAACTTGCTTTATTGGCAGACTCTCATTGTCAGAAATTGGAAATCCATGGGAGAAACTACTGCACTTTCCCTGCAGACTTTGTAGCTCTAGAGTCCCTACCTATCTAACTCTTCTTCTTAAGATGTCCAATGGAATGAGAAAGCCATGTGTAGAAGGGATGGTAGAGAATGAAACAAAGAGCCGAGCTTGGACCATTCCATGGAAGCATAGACAGATTTCCAAATGTAGACAGGACAGCGAAGACCCAGCTTCTCCACATCATGTGCACTGTCCTCAAATTGGTAGGTTCAGAAGCTAAGGGAAGAAACAGGAAGGGGAGGTCTGTGCCTTTAAGGAATATGGACTGTGAAGTTAAGGGCTAATAGAAAATTATGGTGAAACAATTTGAAATTTGAAGGTCTCTGAAAGTTACAAATATAGTTAGGTAAATGGATGAAAGGAGAAAAATTATATTTGAAATGGCAGTCATGTTATTGCTTAGATTTGGGGCTATTATTTGACTAACATGTATGAAGGCTGAGTAGATCTTTACCTTTCCTCAAGTAGCAGCAAAGTCTGGCTAGAGTAACAAGTTTCTGTATTTAAATTACCCAGGCCTCTCCATTCCTCTCTGATCCTAGGGGGAGAGCTTAAGTACAAAATGATGATTAGCTGCCACTATGCTCAAGTCACTGTTCAAAGTTCACTCTGTTTTCTCTGCTAAATTAAATCAGAGTGGGTAGAGATAGTGCCTAGAATTCCAGGTAGATGAAGTTACTTACAGACATGACAAAGACCATGGCTAATGTAAAGGTCAAGCATTTATGAATCCAGAGAAGTCATCTGTATCCTGGGATCTTTGCTATATTAAAATAGACCCTAAAGTCAATATATGACTAGCTAAGGGAGAGAAAAATAATGCAAGATTTGCAGGACCTGTATTTGCAGTCTGTTCTCACTCTGTGTCCAGAAGAGAAGAGGAAGGAATTTAACTCTCTTGACATATCCCAAACCAGGACATAACTCAAAATATGAGGAGCATTTATTTTAGTGAGTTTTATTGTAGTGGAACTCATTGCAGTTGGGCTTAAGCAATTAATCCTATCTATCATTATTTTATCTATAATATATAGATAACAGGATATATGGATATGCAGAATTATTTTAAGGATCCATAAAAGAAATGATTTTAATTCCTGAATGGTTATCCATATTTAGAGAATTCACTCTTTAAAAAAATTCCAGTTACCATTATTATAGCAAGATGAAAGCAAGATAATGAGCATAACTTGGGAAGAGTGACTGGGAAGACATAATGCTGATAAGCTGGATTTCAATGTAAGGCCTTGAGTGCCAGGCTAAAGATTTGGGTTTTATTCAAATTTTATCCACACTCCTTCTGAGTCATATGGCATTCCATACTAAACTTTTGAGGAACTGTCTAACTATTTGAAAA
>PVJH01014473.1:0-56782 GCA_004026705.1 Nesogale talazaci
GCCACGGGGGCTCAGGCCAAAACTGTTACATTTTAACCTAACAAAATTTGCATTATTCTGCTAGCCAATGTTTTTTGTCCTGATAACAAGGCTATTTACTACTGTAGTCCATGATCAGAGGGCCTTCACTGGAGACTTATTCCAACTGGGGACTCTGAAAGTGAATTTTGAGTTCTCAATCTCTTCCACACCCTTCTGGAAAACAGGTGCTCAAAATTTAAGCTGAATTTAATGCCATTCCCGCTTCTAGTCTTAGACTGTATTATTTACAATCATTGGATCACACAGCTGGCATGCTGCTTCTGTGTGCACTTAATTGTCAACTCCATGGCACAAAGCAACAAATAAAAACAATGTAGCAGATCTAAGGAACTGAAATACTTCCTTGGATTAAAGTTTGATATGCCTTTGTGTGAGAAGAACCAGGCAACTTTTCCCCAAGGTTATGGATTTGGATCTCCAAACCAAAAGCAAACATTATTTTAGGGTGCCCAATGAATGGCAGCTGAGGAATATCAAATAATTGCTATTTGTATGTTTTCTTAGCTTTTCCATTCTAAATACTGAGCAACTTAGTATTGAGGTCATCTTTGTTGCATTATTTTAAAAATTGCTTTTTTTGTTTTAGCAACCAAGTGCATCAGTACATACACATGCAAATGCCACACGTGTTATGCACCTTATAATGCTAATGTATGATGATTTCATACCTTAAATAGACACTTAAAAACTAAACAACAACATGCCTTTTTTTGCAAAGGGAAACTGTCTATAAATTGTTGTTCTTTACAACACTGCACCAAAATCTAGCACACTTCTTGGAATAAAGAGTGCTCATTTAATATTTACGGAATCTATGAATGAATCAATGTGATGGCAGTGAGTTTGCCTTTTGGAAGTTTAGATAAATGAGGGATTGAGTAAATAATATGATAATGTGTCTGCATGCAGGCTAATATAGCATCTATTTATAGATAAGAATTTCAAAGACAATTTTGGTACAAGTTTTATAAAACAATGTAAACTAAAATGAATACTATTGTAATTTGGGAAATTTATTAGCATGGCCATTGAGTCAGAAATGGAACTTAGTCCGACTTGATTCACTCCTAAAGTAACCCTACCTCCACATGTGCCTGATTTCACTATTGTTTGTCAGGTGCCTCTGCTCGGTTCCCACCCTATGGATAATAGAACAAAACTCTGCAAGGTCCTTCTCACAATTGCTTGACCCTGTAGTTGCTGCCACTGTGTGAATCCATATTGGCGGGAGCCTTTCTCTTGTGACTTGCCCCTCTCCTTTACCAACTGTGGTGTCTTTCTCCAGTGACTTCTCTCTCCTGACAAGTCCAAAGTATGTAAGGTGAAATCTCGTCATGGAGCCTCTCATGAGCGCGCAGGCGGTACTCCTTCCTTATTTGTCACTTTGGCAATCCATGGTGCTTCCAACACTCTTCTGCACCACATTTCAAACACAGTCGTTTGTCTTCAGTCTTCCTTATTCAGAGACATATTTCACATGCACATGATGTCATCGAAAATGCCATTGCTTGGTTGAAGTGTATCTTCGTCCTCAAAGTAGCTTTCTTTTTAAACACTCTAAAGAGGTCTTGTGCAGCAGTTTTATTCATTGTGATGCATTGTTTGATCTCTTGACTGCTGTTCGAAGAGCATTGATTGTGGATCTAAGCAGGACAGAATCCTATGCAACTTCACTCTTTTGTCCATTAACGATGACGTTACCTACTGGTGTGGCTTGAAGGATTTGGGACTTCTTTACATGAAGTTGTAATTCATGCTAAAGGTTACAATCATTGATCTTCAACAGCAAGGATTTGAAGTCTTGCTCACTTTCAGCAATCAAAGTGATGTCATCTTCATTTTGCAGACTGTGAGTAGGCCTTTCTCCAATCCTGATGCTGCAAACTTCTCCATAAAATCCAGTATCTCTGACTGTTTACTCAGCAGGGATTAAGCAAATATGGTGAGAAGACACAACCCGGATGCACACCTTGACTGATTGAAAGCCATGTCGTATCCCCTTGTTCTGTGTACATTTTCCACATGAGCAAAATGAAATATTCTAGAATAGTAAATAAAAATGAGTAAATATCTTTTAGGCATTCTGTGCTTTCTTTCAAGATCCATCTGACATCAACAATAATTTTCCTTGTTCCAGGTCCTCTTCTGAATCTGATGAACTTCTGATGGCTCCCAGTCAATGCACTGCTAAACCATTGTTGGATGATCTTCAACAAAATTTTACTTGTGCACGATATCAGTGATATTGTTCTATAATTTGAACATTCTGTTGGAATGAGTTTAACTATGGATCTTTCCCAGACAGCTAGAGAAGTAGATGTCTTTCAAAGTTCCTATCAAAGGCCAGTGAGTGTTTCCAATGCTTCATTGGCTTGTTGAAACATTTCAGTCGGTATTCAGTCATTTTCTAGACTAATGCTCAGTACAGTTTAAATTTACTCCTTTTTGTAGCTTTGATTCTTGCTCATGTGTTGCCTCGTGAAATGGTTGAATATTTACCAGTATATTTTATTTGTTTATTTACTGCTACAGTGGCTCTCTGTATTGTTTCCATCTTCCTTGGATGTTTCCTGCATCGCTCAATCACCTTCTAGTGCCTGTGGTCAGAACAGACAATGGTGGTAGCTTGGCATCATTTGGTTCTTCTTGTTTGAGTCTAGAGGAGGCTGTGGTTTATGAAGCTGCTAGGCCTATGCACTGATTTTGCATAAAAACTTGAGTTTTATAAGCTGTGATTTGCTCCAAAGAGGAGCAGATCAAGAGCTCTGTCTTCAGTGACCACTTATGAGCTGTTAAGACTCCAGATGCTGCCCAGGCCCCTGAGTATAGAACATTCTCTTTATCAACTTCTTTGGTAATGAACTCAGATATCACCAGTGACTCCGGTTCAATTCCAGGAACTCAGTGCCATGTGTGTTTCTAAGAATGCTTCCTTAACTGTGCCTGTTATGTACTCTGTGAATACATACAAAGACATAGATCCAAATTCCTACAACTGTGCATATACATTTTCATGCAGCTACTCTGCATGCCTGTCCACTGCTACATAGCACACATATCTACCTATGTGAACACTCAGAAAATTTTGGCTACCATTACTGTCATTGCAGTACTGTATATATTATGGCATTTGATATTGTTCTTGTTAGGTATCTTGGATTTGGTTTTGATTCGTAACACCCTTATGAACAATGAAACAGAATGTTGCCTGGTCTTGGGCCATCCTCCCAATTTTTTGCTGTTTCAGCCTGTTGTTGCAACCACTTTGTCGGTATAGTTTGCTGAAGATCTTCATCTTTGTCATTGATCCACTATTTAGCCAAACAAAATGCCTTTTTTGGGGGGGAGGGGGCATCACTGCCCTCTGGTGGGAGTACATGGCCCAGCCTTGCTCCTGGAGAGCTGCTGCTGGATTTGAACCGCCAATCAGTGGGCTGCAGACCCGCACACAACCACTATACCATTGGGACTCAGCCCCACAAGATGTCTTTTTATAGGGAACATACTTCATATATATACTTCACTCTGGTATAAAGGTTATACTGGCCTCCTACAATGAAAAACACATGGCAGCCACAAGTCACTAGTGGGGCTGGAAATAGGAATTTGCCTTCATTTCTTTTCTTTAAGTGTCTGATGTGGGGATGTCTGTTAGCATCCTGGCTGTGCGTACTGGTATTTCCCTTTTAAATGAGGGTTAGGGCACAAGACCAGAAGTTCAGGAGTCCTCACTGTCATCTACCCAGTATTTAGAGAGGTACACAAGTTGGACATGCATTAGGCAAAGGGTGACAGATTTGCTCACTGCCACTTTATTTATCAGACAATGAAGGGAGGAAGCTCTCTCTCCTAGTTGGTGGGTAAGAGGGGCAGTGATCAGCGGTGTGGCCAGTTGGGAAATGTAGGCCACTGTGAATAAGATTAATCACTGAAGGGTGGGAGCAGGAAGAGTAATATGCTTCTGGTCACAAGGTAGGGGTTTGGGTTGCTCCCCATTAGCTGCAGCCATCAGTCAGGACCTGGTTCAAGTCCAATGTGAAGAAAGGAATGCTACCCAGAGTATAGTTGCATCACTCTATTCTTGCTGCCCATTGTAGTGGTCAGGACCTCCCATCAGTAAATAGTAAAGCATATGGGTCTTTGTTCCCTTCCTACTCTACAGCTTGGGTACCTGGACACCTCCCCTCCCCGCTATATTCTCTCACCCTAGATCTGGTCCTTGTGCTGCTCACTTAGCTGTATCCTAGGTAGGTTGACACAGTTTCTCTGTCTCATCTTAGAAGGGCCATGACATTGTCTTCCTCCCCAAGATCGCTGCTGATGTTGTCCCAAGGTGGCCACCCTGAGTCACGTCAGTTGGCAGAGCTCTTCTGTAACTCTCCTCATCATCCACACTGTTTCTGTTTCTCCTCCCAGTGAGTATCTGATTTCATTCTTTACCCTTCTACCCTGCTACTCTGATTTCCCGGAGTGTCCTTGGTGCTTGCTTCCGTCAGTCCATCAAACAGGAGAGCAGTAAGATGTGTCTGACTGAGCTACCCTCTTGAGCCATTTCTTGGCATAAATTTTTAAAACACTAATCTTCATTCTCAAAATTGTTCCTGTTTGACCTGCCAATAATATGGTCTGCTTTCTTGCAATCAAGATGACTCATGAAGTTCATCTATGATCCAAGTGTGACACCACGAGATAGGTCTCTTCTAGGATCCCCAGTTTGGAGATATTTATTTCCTTTCTGCCTGTATTTGGAGACTTTATATATGATTTTTTTTAAAAATACTATAAGTTTAGAATATCTTCTTGAACTTATAAAAGTAATATAAAAATGATCCATTTTACTTTGAGATATTTACATTTTAAGAGAGGCCATCACATTATATACAGGTCCCCAATTGCAATTTCACAGGCCAAGCTTGATGTTTTTATTACACTATTATAGTCGGTATTTCTTGGTACTTAGGCTGTTGGAGTATTTCCTAGTAGAGCTGTGTATTCAACTCAATATCCAGTTATGGTGTTCAGGGCAGAGATGCAGATGACTTACTGGTCCATTAAGTCCTAATCTCTCCAAACTGTTCTGAAAAGCATGTTCTCGGCTTTCTTTGTTAAGAAATCTAATAATATTTTTCCATTTGCAAAGTCTTATTTCAATCTAAAGTATTAAGTCATTTAATTAATAGATCATAAGATTATAACAAATTTGATACAATGTATAGTAAATAATTTTTTGAAAAATGGATGCATATACTAATTAATGCAGTCAATTTATTTATAAAGCTTTCTAATAAACTCCCCAAAATGTTAATCCAAATCAACAAAATATGCTGCTCTTTTTGATAGCACAATAACGAAAAATGGTTAAAAAGTAGACTATAACTCATCCCAATTTTCTGCTTTGGGACTTGTATACAATAATACAGGGAACTAAGCACATGAACCCTTGATAACACCATCCTGCACACATGTTGGTGCACCAGAAGCTCCACAGGTTTCAGGGTCTCTCTGAGCTGCCGAGTGAGGTGAGGGCACCAGTTCTCCCTGACGACTCTGCTTTTGCGGCACAGAATGCAGGTCATTTGCTACTCTTGATGCTGCCTGTCCATCAAAAATCAAGACATTGTAATGTACTGTTAGCTAGTCTAAAGGAGAAAAAGCACTTGCTGCATTTATTTAAAGTACTTTTGCCTGAGTCCCGGTGGCTTAGAGGTTGAGTGCGGGACTGTGCCCCACTGGCTTGGTGGTTCAACTCCAGCAGCAGCTCTCCAGGAGCAAGGCTGGACCTCCCATTTTGTTGTTCTAAACACTTAAGCTATACTTCACACAATGTTCTTTGATCGAAAGGTATATTTGAAGAGCACAACTTACATGATCTTAGAATTTTCTCCAAGTATCACTTCACTTTTATTAGGACCTGAACAGCAGGCAATTACAATTTACCTTTAACAAAGGCTAGACTTGAGATGTGCTGTGGCTGTGCTTCGGTGTACCTAGTCAGTTTGAACCCACAGGGATCCCTGTCGAACCATCACAAAACAAGGCCTGCTCCCGTACCATCCTCATAGCTGTTCCTATGTGTGAGTCTTTGGTTGCAGCCACTGTGTCCATCCATCTCCTCATGGGATTTCCTCTTTATTTTTGCTGCCCCTCTACTCTTCCAGGTCTGTCCTTTTCCAGGAGCATGTCCCTACTGACAGCATGTTCAGAGTTTTGAAGACAAGTGCGGCCCTTTCTAACAAGTCCTGCTCGTGCTTTTCCTAAGCCAGACCAGCCTATCCTTTTAGCAATCCGGGCTTCTTTCAAGCTTCTTTGCCAGCACCACAAGTGAAGGCAAATTCTTCATCTGTCTTCATTATTCGATGTCCAACTTTCACATGCACATGAGGCAATTGAAAATACCGTGGCTTGGGTAAGGTGAACCTTAGCCCTCCTTGTTTTGCAATACTCTAACGCATTCATGTGCAGCAGAATGACCTAGTGTAACTTGTCTTTTGATTGTTTTTCATTGCTGATTTTAGGGTCATTGAGTGTGAAGCCAAGAAAGACTAAAGTCACAGCAAGTTTAACGTTTTTCATCACTTATCATGACAGATGGTCAAATGGTGAGGATTTTAAACTTCTTTACACTGAGGTGTGATACATAGTCATGTCTGAAATCTTTATTACCTTCATCAGCGAGAGTTTTAAGTCTGCCTCACTGTAGGAGTCCCTCGTTCTGTGAACATCACTGCCTCTTGATCCATGTACAAGTTCCAGAGGAGCACAATCAGGTGTTCTGGGCTTCCCCGTCTTCTCAATTACCTACGTAGTCAGCTGCCTTTTCATAGTCAATGAAACACAAGTAGCCCCTTCTGGGGCTACTCTGCTTTTATCCAAGAGCTATGTGATATCAGCTGTGACATCTCTTGTTCCTTATCCTCTTTTGATCTGTCTGAACCTTTGAAAACTGTCAATATGCAGTAGCAGTTGTTGTTGAATGATCTTCAGCAAAAATTTGTTTGCATATGATATCAATGATGTTGTTTTATGATTTGTGGGTCCTTTGGGTTTGCCCTTCTTTGGCATGTGCATAAATACGGATCTCTTATTGCTTATTGACCAGATAGCTTAATTTCACCCTCCAAGCAAGCTGAGACCTGACTAAACAGAGTCCATGTTTTTATTGGCCTAGTTGTCGTGATAAACCTAACTACCACAGGGTTACATGTCAAATTTGTTCTTGAGATATTCTTGAAATGTAGGTGACAGACTCAAGGTCGTATTTTAGCTCTTGTGAAATTCTTTAAATTTTCTTGAACCTCAATCTGAACTTGCATATGAGCAATTAATAGCATGTTTAACAGTCAGTGCCTGTCCTGGTTTTAGCTGCTGTGAAATTGAATTCCAACATTGCATCTTTCCATAGATGTAATCAATTCAATTTCTGTGTTCAATCTGGAAAAGTCCATGTGTATAGTTGCTTTTGTGATTTTGAAAAAGTTTTTACTATAACCATACCATTGGTCTTGCAAGCCTAGATCATTAGATCTCTCACTTTATTTCCATCATCATGCCCATGTTTTTCGATTAATGTTACTTCCTTTGTTACCAATTTTTGCATTCCATCACCAATAATTATCACATGTATTTATTTAATGTTTTGATCATTTCAAACTGAAGATGTTGGTAGAATTCTTTAATTTCTTCATCACTAGATTTTGTGGCTGATGCACAAATTTGAATACCTATATTTGATTTTGCTATAGGCAGAGATATTACCATATCAGAGATAGCATTATACTTTAAGAATGATTTTAAAGTGTTTTTTTTTGACAATGAAGGCAATGCCACTCCTCTTGATTATGCAAAAAGTTACTGTAAAATAAGAGCTACTCTATAATAAATAAGGAGTTCTCGTGGTGAAGTGGGTGGTGTGCTTGACAGTGAACCATAAGATTGGCTGCTAAAGTCCACCAACCCCTCTGCATTAAAGAGATGAGACTTCCTATTGCCACAACATTTTATAGCCTCACAAAACCCAGGATGAGTTACACTCTGTCTTATGGCGTCAATATGAGTGAGAATCAACATATTGGTAGTGACTCGGGTCCAATAAATAATGATTCAAGTGATCGGAAATCAAAATTAAAATGTTTCAGTCTAAAGCAGCACAATTTTTCCCCCAATTCCTAAAAGAAAAGTTAGATTTTCTCTCATAAGGAAGCTTAGAGTCAACCACAATTTTTTAATATATTTGGCATGGATTATTCATTGACTTCTATGTATTAAAGTATCATCCAAAATATTTACGACATAATTTGAAGAAGAAAATTTTATGGCTTCAAAATAATCGGTACGAACAGTCTAAGTTGCCCTCACCATTCCCATCCATGTGCCTTCTCCGTTTCCCTTTTTCTTATCCACTCTTCTCGAGCTGCGTTCTGGCTTTGCGGTCTCCAGCTCACAGCCTCACATATCACAAAGAAAAACCCACTGCGATCTAATGAATCCTAATCTATTGTGACCCTGTAAGACAGAAAATACTGCTTCTTTATTCTCCAAACATTTAAAACTGCAGGGTGACTGGTGACTTTGAACCACTAACCATAAAATGGACAGCAGCTTAATGTGTAACCAAGGGACCACCAGCGTTCCAGCTATAGTTTCCTTTGGAAGTCCCTTAACACCTAATTCTTTTTCAAATAACCACCTTTTTTGATTTATCCTATATTTTGTGGGTTTGAATAAAAGTAATATGAAATGCTATATTAATAAATTAGTACCATATATATTAAATATTAATTTATATAAAATATGTTAATAAGTTAGTATAACTAAAAGTATAGTGGAATTTCATATCTAAGAAACTAGAGCTGATTAAGTCTATTCAATGCAATTTTCTTAGCCAGTACCCAAATAACTCCAGGAACAGGCCTAAAAGCCAAGACACCAAGGAAAAAATGGTTATCTTATTGTTGGGCTATGTAATTTAATCAAAGTCACAAGTGCACATACGTATTCTTAGTTCCTCTTTTTTATTATTCTCAATGCAAAACAGTTTTTCTAAACCCTGCCAGCAGACTTATTTTCAGCTTCTTGCTAATAAAAACACATACCAATGAAAAAATGACTCATAGATAATTGGGCTGCATTATTAAAAAGTCTTACACCTGCTTCTTTTTAAGGAATTTTGCTAAAATGTAAGTGTAAATATTCATACTCTTGAATATGATTGCTCTAATTTAGTGTATCTATCTGTTCCTAAAGAACCTTATGAAACTTAGATATGCATTGCAAAGTCCCAAATGCATTTCTGCAAGATGCTTAGCATCATAGAATATAATACTGGACCCTTATTCCACAGATGGCATCTTCATGATTCGATGGCGTCATTGAAAAAGAGAATGCAGGAGGTAGTCAGAGGAGCCTGGCTGAGCCAGAACTACAGGCCTCAGCCTCATGCACGGCATCCTCCCTGGAAGAACGGATCACATCAGTAAACCCAGCTCAGGGCACAACATGCAGCTTGGCCAGGGAGTCCGGCCTACTCATGGGCTGTGGAAAAATGCTAAAAATGGACAGCATTTATTATCTCAATAGTTTTGACAAATAATGATTGAGCAGGAGCCTTGGTGGAGTAATGGTTACGAATTGCACTACAATCGCAAAGATTGACAGTTCAAAACCATCAGCCTACCTGTGGGAGGAAGATGGAGCTTTCTATTCCTGTTAACAGTTATTATCTTGGAAACTCACAGGGCCAGTCCTACCTGATCCTGTAAGTCAGCATGGACATGATGGCAGCAAGGTTTGGGTTAAATATTTATTCATAACTTGTCAGGCACTATCCTAGGCTGTGTGAATGAAGCAAACAAATGGCAACCCTTGTGGAGCTTATAGTCTAAGGGAAAAGATGGATGTTAATTCTGTAACCCCACAGATTAATGTAATAACCCCAAATAAGGTAAAGGTTCTGAAAATGGTATTTATGACAAAACTTAGCAGTATGAAAAAAAAAGTATTTATAACAGCACTTGGTCTAGACAAAGGGGTAGAATTGCTTGGGAATAGGTGATGTTTTATCACACCTGGATGATCAAAAGGAAGTAACTAAATACATGGATGAAGGAGTGGTCGCTGTCTGAACAGAGGGAAGAGCATGTACAAAGACCTTGTGACCGGAGGGAGCCTGGTGGGACCATAAATGAAGATGTAACTGAAGTATGGTTGGGCTGGAAATAAAAACCAAGCTCAGCTTATGTGACAATGGCAATCTTTCCTAAAAGTGGAAAAGAGTCAATTTCTAGGAAGTGCTACTGCTCTCGGTATATGGGAAGTGGTTCTGGAGGTTACAGTGAAATCTTACAGTTTCTTCAACTCATTGTAAATCTAATCACAAGTTAGACAATGATTCAGAGGATGAAATGAGACCATGTTGCCATGAAAATCTGGTGCTATTTGTCCATTTCTTGGAGAATATTACTTATTACAGTCACGCAATGAAAAGCCAGATGGTTTCATCTGGGCTTGGGGGGTTGGGAAATCAAATGAACCCAAGTGGTGACTGAGTTTTCCCACACGTATAATCATAGGGATCGCTGGTGATGTAGTAGGTTAAGCATTGGGCCAATAGCCAAACTCTCCATTGGAGAAAGTTGAGGCTTTCTTCTTCTGTACAGATTTACAGTCTCAGAAACCTGAAAGAGCAGTTTTACCCAGTCCTATAGTGTCACTGTGAGTAGGAATAGACTTGATGGTGGTGAGTTTGTAGAGAAATACTAACAGGAGTGGTAGACACATAGGTAAGTATACGATACATATTAGTCACTGTCGTACAAGACCGGTATTCCCTCCCTCACTGTCATTGAATCAGTGCTGACTCTCGGTGACTGTATAGGACAGGGTAGAAGTGCCTCTGTGAGTTCTCTAGACTGTCGCTGTTTATCGGAGTGACTGTCTCTGGGAGCCGCTGGTGGTTTTGAACTGCTGACTATGCCCCTCTCAGTCTAATTCTTAACCACCATGCCACCAGGGCTTCTTCATTCGACTAGCAAATCTCTCACCCAGTTCTCTGAAGTGTTGTAAGCTCACGTTAGTCCCTTTCCAGGGAGAGTTGGCTCAAATACGGAAACCACTTCCACTAGTCAATTTTGACTGATGTCAGGTACAAAAGTTTGCCAGCACACAAGTCCAGAGCTCCCTGTGGGTGAGTCAGGTTGAAACCACATTTGCATAGGAAATTCTTTCAAGAGTATTTTTTTCTTGCTAACCAGATATAAGATAGTTATTATGATAATTAGTTGAACTTGTTTCTCATCTCTCTATATATTTGTGGTTCTTTTAAATTTAATATATATAAAATTAAAGGGGGAGTCGTGGGGTCAACATAAGACTTTTCCACAACTCTATCTCCTCCAGTGAATTAACCAAATATTAGAAGCTCTTTGCCAGCACTTGATGGGAGGTCAGATGCTCAGAGGTATTCTCCCTAAAGGCTCCACCCATCCAGGCACCATTGTCTCTCCTACAAAAGAAAAGGTTTATGCCCTGCTGTTAGGACAATGGGTCACTTCCCCTGAAAACTTTGGCTAAATCCAGTCTCCAGCCGAAGAGCAATCAAGGTTAGGCCACCGCCATCATGAGTCTGATGACGCCCATCTTACTGAAGGTATGACACCACTACTGCCCCTTCCTATTACATACATGTCCCTAGTTCATCCCCTTCATTGCTAGGTGGTACCTAGAGTACAACCCTTTCTTGTGATCTGTGTCCTTACCTGTAATTGGGAACTAAACCTGTCTCTCTCTCTCTCTCTCTCTCTCTCTCTCTCTCTCTCTCTCTCTCTCTCTTCCCACTCCCCACCCCCACGCTTCCTGCCCACACTGTGTGTGGACCTGACTGTTGAGATCATGACTGTCCAGGAGATGAGCATGCTACCAGACAATGTGTCCAACTCCATTATTTCTCTCATATTTTCTCTGACTCTACTATAGTATTACTGAACACTGTTGTACAATTGCACCTATAGGATCTGAGATGATGTTTTAGGGGCTAGCTCCTCTGACATATATTATCTTTGCCAACTTATGAATTCAGTTCATTTGATCTCCAAAGAACAAGTCTTTGACCTCTTATAGCTCCATACTTCATAGCTCAGTAAACTCTGGCAGGTTTCTTTCCGCTTTGTCAAGGTCATTAGTGATACATGAAGATAATCCTCATCTTCATGTAGTAGAATCAGGATCTATTCTTAGTGAATACATCTCAAGCCAGTCCACCATATGTCTATCAGCAGAGGCTTTCGTGCTGCTGTGATGCTTACATGGTTTCAAAAGATCTTCTAGATGAACCTGGATTATACAGAAAGATTGCCCATCAACTTTGCCATAGCTGTCAATGTAAAAATGATGAGTCACAACTAGTCCTGTGTGTAGCCTCTCACGTGGTGACATAAGAGGATTGAAGTACTCCATTCCCTTGTGCTGAGTCAGGACCTGATTTTATGGCAGCAACAGTAACAGCTAAAACATTGATTGTTTATCTATTGGTGTATACATCTGTAAGTCTTACCAAACTGCAAGCTTCACAAAAGCGAATGATATGTATTATTCAGTTTTTACTCCTCAGAGCAGAGCATGAGGTCTTACAAGTAATAAGGACTCAGCAATCCATGAGAGACCCAACCTACTGGATTATAAAGTGTAGTGTCCACTAATTAGATTCAGTCATTACTGCCAGAATTGACTAAGAGATGTTCTCAGTGTACTTTCATTATCGAAAGTAACTTAGCCTGTTACTAATGTTACCTCCATGTGTTTCTGCCTCATCTCTATACATCTGTACATCAAATTTTATGCTCTTTTATTCTGTAGGATAATGAGGAATGAAAAAGAAAAAAACAAAAAGCTGGCCATTTAAAATCCCTTTTTCATGAAAGAAATGACTCTCAGCAGATAAAATTGTCCACATAACACATCATAACCCTGAAATCTAGTTTAATACTACTGTGCTCCCATTTTTTATGATGCACTAACATTTGACACAGGAAGTTGGACATGAGGATGTCTTTGCAAATGAAGGAAGTGCCTGATGCTATTCTACAGCCAGTGAAATGACTGGAGTTGAAACCTGTGCTCAGAAAAATTCACAAACCAGTCAATCAACTCCTGGATTATTGGGAATTACTACATATGCATAGCTTCATTTGCATGCATCTTTTTCCCAGCTGCAAACATAGTGTGTGCATTTATAATACTCATCTACTTTATCCACATGTGTGTGCAAGCAGAATTGTGATGTAATAAAATAGAAACTTCTGATTTTTCACTATCATAATGAACACATTTATATTCATGCTTCTCCGTCTTATATATTTCAAATGCTATTCGCCAGGAGGCATCAGGCAAGATTTTTTAACATTCTCAGTCTAGTTTTTCTCTGTGAAATGGGGATAAAACTCACTTAGCCATTTAATAAAATTCAAATATCCAGAGAATCTGCTGTAAGTATAAAGAAAATATGTTTTAATTTTTATTACTTTAAGACTCAAGTAAAAATTAGCAATACCAGCAATGCCAATGAGAGCAGTCTTGTCAGAATGAAAGCTGAAAATTGTTCTAATCAGACAATTGAAATTATGGTATCTGATCCATAAAGTATAAAGTTTGAAGAAAGATAAATGGGTTCACATTTTCCTCGATCGGATAAGCAGAAAATTGTGAGCATGTATCATAGCTTTGTTCTCAACAGATAAAGAGACACAGCATTCTCAGACAAAGACACTTACTATTTACATACACACATCATTTTACATAACCTTCAACATATAGGATATTTTTCTCTGAGAGAAAATTTTATATGACAAATTTTGGTGGATAATTTTTGGTATAAATCGTAGTGGTTAATTTTTAAACACAGTGCAGTTCTTTATTCTTCTGCCTACGGAAAAAAAAGTCAGAACAGTGAAATACATCTTTTCTCCTTAATTAAGGGCAATATGCTTGCTACCTCTATCCTGTTTGAGGGGCTTATTAATGCTGGTTAGAGATTGGTATCAATCACACCAAGTCAGACTGCCACGCACGGCTCATGGCTCTGCACCCTTTAGGACTGGTTTGAAACAAATTATTAGACTGCAATCTGATCTGTAGGATTTATGTTTGCATTTGCAATATGATTTTCTTTATCCCTTCCTGAGAGATGTCAGGGATGAATGCATGATATAATATATATTGGATAGTGCTGAGCTCGTGTAAGACATGCCTTATTTTGGACCTAACTTTGGTATTTTTAGTATAAACAATTCACTATGAGAAACTCGAGATGATGTGAAACCATTTACAAACAACTCACAGTAGATCTATAACATTCTTTCTCTTGTGATAATATTCCTGTTTCATAAAGAAAAACAAGGAAAGTTTTAAAAATAAATATTGGTCATTTATTCTGGGCCCAGCACTAACTGTTTAACTTCATTCATTTTATATTATACTTGAACTAGAAAAGCTACAATAGGAGTCAAATTTATTTTGCTTGAAAATTGAGAGTATAGCAAAATAGCCTGCATATTTTAAGTAATTTTTTGGAAAATTTAGTTCATAGTTTAAGTAATATAATCGACATACTTTAATAGTATATAGTCTCAGAAGCATATTCTGAATATATATTTTTAAACTCTCTAGACTATAACTAGAATTATACATTTATGTAACTCTCACATTTAAATGCCATATGCTAGAAATTAAGAATGGTCTGTCCTTCGCTTATATGAGTTTATTTTTAGAGTACCCATCATTTGTTTGGTGTCCTAAAAATTTGGAACAGCCATCTCAGACCTAACCATGGGTCCTATTGTCCTGGAACAAAAGAGAAAGAAAGGGGTTTCAGGAAAGGGACTGCAGGTCTAATCACCTCCACTCCAATGAGACCAGAAGAGAAGGTACCCAACTTCCAGTACGGAATCCTAATTCAAAAGAGGGAAAACACAGGACAAATTTCACATTTTTATAGAAACCAGACTCACGGGGCCCACTGGAATTGGATAAAATTCCCTATCTATCTGTTGTCCTGAGATAATCTTAAGTCTTGAAGTGAAATGACCTCCCTGGTCTGTTCAGCTGTCTCAGTGAGTAGATGTTCGCTTGAAACATTAGGGTCTTTAAACAATGGTCTGTGACATCTAATTAACAGGAACTTTCAGACACATAAACTGAAACTGGCTTACTTCTCACAAATCAAAAAAAAGAACCCCACCCCATCCCAGAAAAGATGTAACTACTGACACAACATATGTATGCATGTATGTATACGTTATGATGAGTGCTGTCTGAGTCCCCAATAAAATGAATTTAAAAAAAAATTAGTAGATGGAAGAAAATAATATGAGAGTGTTAGCAAAAATGATGGAAGCAGGGGAAGATACTGGGAGATTTGTGAGAGTTAGAAGCAGTACTGTAACATACTGTTATATACACAGTATTGCAATAGTAGGATCTATGTGAAAATTTGTGGATATACAAGTTGGATGAATATAGAAGGGAGAGTAAGAGTTTGTATATTTCTCTATATTTGTATATATCTATAAATTTGTATTACATTTGTAAAAATGTTTATAATGTATACACATTTGAAAGATGATATATTTTCTTGGGCTTATATCTTTGCTGAAATAAATCCATGAATGTGGTAAAAAAATAAATAAATAAATAAATAAAAAGAAAAAAAAACTGAGGGCACAGGAAGTTGAATTTTATGGTGTTGAAGAAACATGCATAGAGAAGAAACGGACATTTTTCAAAGAATATGAACAATATTTTTTAACTATACATGCAGAAAATGTTGAATTGGTGTATGTTTTCTAAGCAAATTTCATCAAAGAATTAGAAATAAAGAAGCAATTGTTGCCACATTTTCTTTCTTCTGCAGAGTGAATTATATATCACTATTGATGTTACTATCAAATGAATGTCTATAGACGCAGATAAAGAATATTTTACCACATGTGGGAGATAGTCCCTGGAGTAGCTGCCAATGATTTCAACCCCATGTATTCATCTGTGTGTATATTCACCTTTGAATGCAGGAGCAATCGTTTTATTTGTATACAGCTTACAGAACTACTGAAAAGGTGAGACAAGTCACTCCCATGGTTTGGCTATATTGTATAAAGCCCTGTCCTAGCGAACTTGAGAGCATTAAGTGGCCTCAGGATCTGAGAGTGGCCTCCAGAATCCAGGCAGTGCAATCCCCACCTTATCCAGAACCAGTGAACACGTCTTTTTAGAAATGGAAAGGACAGTTTATGCCTTAACAAGACACCTAGCTATGTGGCAAAATGATTCCTGACTTCATGGAGACAGTGCCCTGTTGGCACAGGAGACTAAGCATTGACTTGCAGCCCACAATCATAGTTCAAGCCCACCAGTCGCTCCAAAGGAGAAAAAGGAGGTTCTCTTATCCTGAGAAGATTTGCGGCCTCAGAACCCCCCTGGAACAGCTTTCCTCTGCCCCTGTGCTACTCCAGGCCTAGTAGCTAGCAGTTTTGAATTTTCTTTTAATAGAATGGAAACCTTATAATCATAGAATGTTCAGCATTTATTGCCCAAAAGTCGCAATTCGCATGTTCATAAAGATCAGACCAGGAATGTAAATGAACCAAGTAAGTTAGATATAGGAAACCAGTAAGAAAAGTCCCATGTAGGAAAGGGTGGTTCTCATGAAGCCCAGGTTAGGCGCAATGATGTTTTGCTTTCAAGTAATTGTTGATGTCAGTATTCTAGAGCTTATCAACTTTTTCCCCCCAAAGAAGTAGAAAAATATAAATTGGGATGTGGGGTGTGGTGGAAAGCACCTGATTTCTAAACAGTAAATAAATTCATGTGAAATTTAAAGTACTCTCCCCTCCTACATAATAAGGTCCTGGTCAAATAAAACATGCTGCTTTTACCTATGCCATCATCTTAGGAAGAAATCAAGATGTCTCACAAGGAAATGATCTCCAAAATGTCCTATGGTTAACAAGTAGAAGCCTTGGAAATCCGCACCCTCATTCACACACCTGGAAATGATCATACAAAATTAGAAATTAAAGATCCACATGCACCCTCTTCAAATATAAATGAATAATCCTTGGCCATTGACTAAAAAAAGGTACAGCTATTTTTTACAGTGAAATTGATATGCTCGTGAGGTTCAAAGGACTTTGTCTTTATTCAGACACTCAAGACAAAAGCAAAGGAAATGTGAAACTCACTCAGCCGAAGCAAGACAACTCACAATCTATGAGTCACGTGTGAGGCTAACATTGTTTTAAATATTCATCCACTTCGGCGTGAGGCTGTCACCTTTCTCCACTGTCTGAGTCACATTGCTTTCCACTAATAGAGGGAATGTCAGATCATAGCTGAGGCTTCTCAGGAAACAGCCAATTAAAGGCTACACAGTCAAGGTATTCCTCCCCAGGGCTCACAGGGAGTAATGGGCCACCAAGCCACCTAGCATCCCCGCTCTGTGTGCAGAGACACTCAACAGCCCTCAGAGTCCTGGCTTTGATTGATGAGATGGTAACACATGGCTCAGATTTCAGAAGGTCTGATGATTTCAGTGATAATTGGTTAGGTGTGAAAGTCTGGATGATCAATAACAGTACTGAGTCCTGCGTGGTCAATGGGTACCCAGATCCGTATGATTTACGACTCAGGCAAGTTGACTAACAGATGCCCTCAGAGACATGGTGCCTAATTATATGGAAGATTTGTGAACGTGAAGTGACATGTTAGTCTCCTGTTTTCCTTCTCAGAGCACTCAGTGGTTCTTTTAGATGCCTATGATTATGGCTATGCGTCTAGTTCGGGCACACTGTTAAGAAATTTGAAAATGCAGCTGTGTCAGTATTCATGCTACTTGAGAGTAGTGAGAAGTCAGTCTGAAATAGTAAGCAAAAAAAAAAAAGTACTTGGATTCATTCTGTTAAAGCCAGAATGCAGGCAAGCAGCAGGCAGTGGAAGAGTACCCAAATTCTCTTAATTTGAGGGAGTTTAACCCTCCCCCTCATTCAAAAATAAAATAAAATAAAAGATTCTGTCTGCCGGCATGTCATTTGGGAAAAACCCTTTTTTACCATCCAAATTCCTGGTTCCAACATTTCAAAGAAAATGCAGCTGGAAAAATGAATTATTGTTCTTTTAATATAAAATATTCCTTAAAGTAAGGGACGCAAAAGCTCCAAACAATTTTTTAATCTTCATTTTGCATGATGGTCAATAATTATTTGTCATAATTGTTTTGCCTTCTATTCCTACTAGCAAAAATGTAAACCATTTTAATTCTGCTAATTGTTTCTCCTTGGGGTGCTATGTTACAATCTCTAAACGTTAACAGAAAATCTCATGCAATTACTTACAGATTCACCAAATATATTATTTATTGGCTTTTTATCCTTATGTTGATGAAAATATACATAGCAAAAGTAAAACAATTGCCATTTCAATCATTTTACACATATATTGACATGAAATGAATTATATTCGCCATATTTTATAATATTCACCACAATCCATTTCCAAATTTTTCATCACTTGTAACAGAAATGCAATGCCCTTTGTTTGATGTTCCCTCATTTCCCAACCTACTGGCCACTAGTAATCACTAATAAATTTTAATTTCTATGCATTTGTCTACACCCAAAGACTTTTGCTGCAATAGATGGGAAGAACTACCCTCATTCATAATGGCACTGTAAAAGGAGTCAATTCTCATCTTATTTCTCTCCACCAGGTAACACTCCTGAAGTAAGTGTAAAAAGATTCAACAAGTTTGTATGTTTGTTTGGTTTGGAGTTTTTTGAACAGGTGTTCTTTTTCTCCTAACACCAGGGAATGCTGCTACTTTAGGCATCAGTGAATTAAGTTCCATAGCCATATTAGAATATTCAGACAAAAGAAAATGATCGAAAAGGCTGACTGCTAAGCTGATTACAACTATTATCTCCTTTCTTCTCTTTCTTTTTCTTTAAATTTCAAATGCATTTTCTAGGAGATGGCTAAGGAGCCACTTGTTAATATTAAATAAAGCACTTTTACTACACAATTCCTGAACTCCATAACTCTGTGGCCTTTTATTTTTTGATTGGAGTTTTGGCTTCTCTCTTGTGTTTGCCCAATTTTTAGCTTACACTTTCCATAAAATTTTCTTTGCCTCCTTATTCAGTAAGCACCACATTCTGTTCAGAATAGTAAATTTGCCTAACAAATATTTATTGAGTTCTGACCAGGAGGAAAGTTCTGGCTAACCCCTGAAACTTTACTAAGCAAAAAATATCTGTTAAGTCATAGTCCTGGTTTGCTAGTAACAATATATTGCTTACTCCACCCAGTTCATTTCCCTGACCTTTAGATGGCAAAATGGTGTATGTTCAGAGTTCTTTTCCTCTATTAATAAGTGGATAATGATTACATTAAAATTAAGGGAATAGGCTGAGCCCCAGTGGCATCATGGTTGTGTGTGGAACTGCGGCTCACTGGCTTAGTGGTTCAAATCCAGCAGCAGCTCTCCAGGAGCAAGACTGAGCCTCCTACTCCCATCAGGGCAGTGATGCCACACAAAAAAAAAAAAATCAGGGGAATTTACTTGTTTAAGTTCAAGAAAAGGCAGAAAGGTTTTTTTTATCTTTATCCAAATCACTAAAAGTCAATTTTAGATTATAAGATGAAGATGAACACAAAATCTTTTTGAACACAAAAAGTTTTATGGGTAGTAATTATTGCAGTCATGTGCACCCTAAATAATTCTAGGAATCTTTTCTCAATACATCACCACAGTTATGTATACAGTTGCTAATGAAATGTGAGCCTTCCCAAGTGCTCTTGTTTCAACAAAGCAGATATAAAATATGATCTCATAGGTAAATGAATCTAATAAATTCTGCCACTTACAATCCCACTCTTTCTTCAAAGAGCCAGGTTGGTTCTCACTACTCAGAAAACAGATGATCCCATGCCTGCTCCAAGTATAAGCTGTGTGAACCAGCACACAAGACTGCAACATAATTACAACCACACATGGCTTGGTGTACCCCTACTAAGTCAACAGCATGGTGGGGAATGCTGCAGTAAAGAACATGGGAAGCAAATCTCCCAGATAAAAATCAAAAGTTAATACATGTGTCTAAAAATCCACTGCCTGGGCAATTCCAACTCAAATAGAGCCTATATAGATTTTCAAGGCTGTAAAATTTTGCCAGAGCCTTGGCGGTTCAAATCCAGAGGCAGCTCTCCAGGAGCAAGGCTGGGTAGCTCCCATGACCACCAGAGGGCAGTGATGCACCCTCAAAAATTTGCTAGAGCCACAACTTTCTTCTTCACAGCAGATGAGTGGGTTTGAAACATAACCTGAAAATGAACAATCCAAAGTTCACCAAGAAGTTCCACCATGCATCTATAGATGCTCCATGCATCTATAGATGCATATAGATCTGTGTGTATGCATAACATATACACACATCTTAATTCATGCATTATATATAAGCATATAAATGAAGGGATGCTCCCCAAAATTTTTTTTTCAAAGCTATATTTTAATTTTTAATTTTTTAAAAACAACCTTATGTCCTTCAAAGTACTCTCCATTACACTTAATACATTTGTTGAATCTTTATTTCCATTCCTGGAAACATTTCTCAAAATCATCTGTTTGAATGACTGGCAGTACTTCCCTCATTTTTTTCTTCACGTCTTCTGTGTTGTCAAATCACTGTCCTTACAGCTACCTTTGCATTTGCAGAACCACAAAGAAGTCTCACTGAATGAGGTCAGGGGGCTCAGGTGCATGGAGCAAGAGAGGCATGCTTCTTTTTGCCAAAAACTGGCACACTGAGAGGGCTGCTTGAGCAGGTACATTGTCGTAATGGCAAACCAGATCCTCATCTACTACAAATCAGATCTTTTTTGGTTGCAGACTGTTAAGCAGTCTTGCAGGACCTCTAAATAGAAAGCTTGGTTAACAGTATGACCTGGGGAAACAAATAGCAAATGCAATACCAGCAGACATTTTTTTCTGATTGGGAAGTTGATGGACGTCCAGAACAAGGTTTGTAATCAATTACATTTCACCTTTTATTAAAAGAGAAGAACACTCCGACATTTGAGTTTTTCCCATAGTACTGTCCTTGTTGTCTGTTTTCAGCACCACAACAGTTTTTGTGACATTTTATCAAAGCAGGAAACAAAAATTTCATAGTCGCATGCTGTACTCTAAATTAGTCATAAAAAAAAATAAGAGGCTCGGATGGAACTGCTTTTACAAAAAAAAAAAAATCACTGTGACCAAGGATAGCCTTCCTAGATGACACCGCTGGTGCACTAGCTCAGAGCAGGCTGTTCACTGCTTGCCTAGGGGGGAAAATGCATACTATGAAGGCTTCACCCAGCAGGTTTTTTTTCCCATTTTAGAAGGAGACACTCTCATATATATTCTAAATCCCAGTATGTAGACACAATATGTGTGTGGTGGGGGAGGGGGTTCTATGAACTTGTGATGAACTCAAAACCCACTAAACATGATGCTTTTTTTCCCATGAACTCAAATATGTGTACACAAATATACACACATAAGTATGCATAGATAGATAGAAAGAAAGTGAAAACTCACTATCCTTAGAAGAGCTTGTATATGTGATGTTTTTAAGCAATTCCTGGCACATTAAAAGGCCATAAAATGTCATTCTGGTTATAAGCACTTTGTGATGTTTGAGAAAGTCCTGTGTATCCATCAGAAGTAGACCAGTTATTCTCACTTCTGCATCAATTCTTTGTCTGGAAGTTTTCTGAAACGTAGGTGACACTATTGATGTTTCAAATACAAGACCTGGTAAAATCAAAGACTATTTACTCAACAGAAAATTCCAAAAGACTGTTAGTTAAGGCAAAATAAAGCATTGTTATAATGAAATGTGCAAAAACCTGGAGTTACAAAACCCAAAGTTAAGAATACAGTGAGCATATCTCAAGTTAAAAGAACTGAAAAGCTTCAAGCCTCAAGTTGCAAACATCGAAGGGAGAAGTCTATAGGCAAAAATAGTGAATGTCACAAGGAACATCCAAAGAAAAACAAAAGAAAGAAAAATGGAAAGACTAAACAGTCACTGTACCAAAAAGAATTCGACCATTTTGAAAGATAGCATGTGATGAAAAACCAATAGTAATGAAGAAATCCAAGCTTCCTGAAAGCAATCGTGAGAAATAAGTGTCCAGAAAATGAAAAGAATAACAATGGAACACTTTCAACAAATGGAAACATTGCTGAAAGCATTCACTAGTTTATTCCAAGAAGCATGAAAGACCATTGCTACCTGGCCGAACAATTAGGCGAGGTCCATATTAGTGCTCATTCACTCACTCACATATGCACACATACATACACACACACTATGAATTTAAAAAGTGACTCAACAAAGTGCAGGAATTATCAATGTCATTAATATCATATGCAAGCAAAATTTGCTGAAGGTAATTCAAACAAAATATTGTACTGACAAAAATCTGCCAGATATTCAAGCCAGACATCAAAGAGGACATGGTAAGAGTAATATCATGATGAGGTCAGATGGGTCTTGACTACAAGCAAAGAATACTTGGAAAACATTTACTTTTGTTTTATTGACCTCGCAAAGACTTTTGACGGTGTGGATCATTACAAATTATACATATTAATTTGAAGAATGAGAATCCAGAATATTTAATTTTGCTCATGTTGAGTTTGTGCATAGATCCACAGGCAGTCATATAGAGTAGAGGATTAACATAGTTTAATATTGATAAAGTCATATATGTGAGTTGTATTCGTTGATCATATTTATCCAATCTATACTGAGCAAAGATCCAAGAAGCTGGACCATATATGAAAAATGTGACATCAAGATTGGAGGAAGGCACATTTTGTGGGTGGAATAATGTTCTTTGCTGTCTGAAGACTGACACACTTAGTGATGAAGATCAAAGACTGCGGCCTTCAATATGGACAACTGGTCAAGGTAAAGAAAACCGAAATCCTCACAACTAGACCAATAGGCAGCATCTTGATAAATAGAGAAAAGATTAAAGTTGTCAAAGATTCTGTTTTTCTTGAATCAGCAACCAATGATACCTGAAACAGAAGCCACTAAATCAATGGATATATTGTATAATTGAGCAAATCTGCTGAACAAGGCTTCTCTAAAGTAGCAAGAACAGAAACGTTGCTTTGAGAAAGAAGGGATGGCTGAACCAAAGTAGGATACGTGTAATCATTGTGTGTGTGTGTGTGTGAGAGAGAGAGAGAGAGACAAAGAGACAGAGAGACAGAGACACACACACAGAGAGAGAGAGAGAGAGAGAGAGAGAGAGAGAGAGAGAGAGAGAGAGAGAGATCTGCTCTGGACAATGAATAAGGAAGAGCCAGGAAGAATTGATTGCTTTGAATGATGGTGTTCAGGAAGAATATTGAAAGCACCATGAGCTTCCAGAAACACAAACAATTCTGTCTTGGAAGAAGGACAGCCAGGATGCTCCTTAGAAGTGAAGATGGTAAGACTTTACCTCATGTATTTGGACGTGTTATGAGGAGTGAAGAATCTTCATGCTAGGTAAAGTAGAGGACTGGGGGAAAGAGGCAGACTCAGTAAGATAGACTGACACAGTGGCTTCAACAATGGACACACACATCACAACACAGAGGACACAACAGAATTGGGCAGTATTATCTTTGTATGGCGATGCCGTCACTTAGAACTGACTGGATTGCATAAAACAATGGCAACATCCATGAGGGTAACAGATGACTTCAGATCCTAAAACTTCCAAGTCTCTTACCACTTTCTTATGTAACATTTGGCTAGCAAAAAAGAAAAAAAATCCTTCATGCATCGATATGCTGGCCCTTATAAAACATGGGTTAGTCATAGGAACCCAGGGAAAGGTACCAAAGAGATGGATTCAAAATGACAATTTCAAAAGCATTCTCCATAAACTATCGATCATAAGTGACCAACGCAGCATGAGATTCAGCTCTCACAGAAGGGGAAGGATCCAAGAGGATTTGATCACACTTGACCAACAATGTGATATCTCTTCCTGGCGTTTCCCAAACCATGCTACGGGGCTGCTTTCTAGCAACAGCCGTCAAATAACTTTAAACATTATCATTCTAAAAGGAAAATGAGATTGTCTAGGGGGAAAGAAGTGATTGATTGAGTGGAGACAGTGACTTGAACAAATTAGTTAAAAGTCAAAACTAGAGCAAACAGAAATCTGTAGGATTTTAAATCTGCTAACCCTGATACATACATAAAATTGTGTTTTGTAACAAAATGAATTCTAAAATTTATGATGGATATTTTCTGTGAAATTTTGAAATTGTAAGAGTCTACACACTGACTTATGAACTTGTCTCTTTTAAAGAATGGTTGTAGGAAGATTTCTTCTCTACATAAGGAAAAGGCTAGCTTTTGCTCAATTTAAATGTATATATCATTTCCAATTGCTTTCTAACGTAGTGCTTTATAGCATGCAAGTTCCTCATTCCTTGTTAGAGAATTAAAATGCTTTCATTCTATTCTTTCACTAAGTCATCAAGAAAGGGACTAATGATACTGCTATTCAAAGACTCTTTCAGAAAAAAACATTATGCTTGTACCATCTTAGATCTGGTATCAGGACAAAAGATTTTGCATTGAAAATGTGTAGCAAAAGACAGAGGAAACACCATCTTTATGTTGTAGTGAACAAAGGCCTCTGAGAAACTACCTTACATGAGGCAAATCCTAAAACCTTCTTAAGAAACAATCAAGTCGGGCTGAGCCCCCGTGGTGTAAGTGGTTGAGTGCGGGACTGCAGCCCGTGGGCTTGACTGTTCAAATACAGCGCAGCTCTCAGGAGCAGCGCTGGGTAGGTCCCACAGCCACAAGAGGGCAATGATGCCCAAAAAACAAAACAAAAAAAGAAACAATTAAGTTGGGTATATTTGAGTATATAGCACTGAGTACAAATGCGGAATTAAAGCTCTCTAGTATATCCCCACCTCATTGCAGGTGAAGACAGCTATTTCTTTTCTAATGAAGTGTTCCTCTATTCAAAACCTTTCAGTCAAAGGTAAACATTTTCTGTATCTGCAGAAATTCAGATATAGGCATTATCTGAGCTGGTAAAAAAAAAGATGCTCGTCAGATTTTAGAGTGAGGCAAATATTATAATAAAATCCTGCCAGTTCTGCCATCACAATTCCAAGTCAACTCTGCCCGCCTGCTTTCCCTTGCCCTCTGGCTTCTTTCTTAGTCTTGGCAGACTTTAGCATACATCTCCACTGCTTTTTCATTAACCGGCTATTATCTGTAGTGAAGCAACTTTAACACTGACAGCTTGCTCAAAATCTTTCTCAGTTTGAGATGACTTTATGGCACAGCTACAAAGATATTCATGGGATTTGTATAATGCAATTGTTTATTAGCAGCTAGTATTGTAAAGCAATTCGCCTATATAAGAATTATAGAGAAGAACTAAGGACGAAAGAAGACCAATACAGTTTTTGAACAATAGATACAGGATTCCCCCTTCTTATTAGAAGCTTGATCACCAGTCCTTGGATGGTGCCAACTGTTAAGGACAGATGAAAAGTCCAAGTGCACTTCAAGGTACCACGTAAAAAAAGCCTGACAATGCACTGCTGAGTGATCATCAAGGTACAAAGTCAATGCAGCACAGTTCTACTCTGATGCCCACGTTGTTCCTATCAGTCGGCCCAACTGGACACCTATTTGGTTTTTTTCCAACTAGAGCAGAACAAGAAGGTTATGATGAATAAATTTAAGCTTGCCATGTGAGTTCGTTGAGGTTCTTTTTTCCCCCATTATATATTAATCAGTATTCTTTTCATTATTTTATGGGTAGTTAATACAGTTATCATATAATTCCATAGTTTCATAGTGTTACAAAAATCTGATGTTGGGGAATACTGAAAGATTGATTCAGAAATAGAGACAGCAGAAATAATTTCAATAAACCAGCAGTAATCAATGAAACTGTTATTGTAACTCACATCCTATTTAAAGACTGCAAACCCAGTTATTTCCATGGATTCCCATTCAGGACACAGCAACCCTACAAGAAAGAACAGAGCTGTCCCATGGGGTTTGCAAGACGGTCTCAGAAACCCTATGAGTAGTTCTACTCTCTCCTATAAAGCCACTACAAGTAAAATCAACTAGATAGCTGTGGATTTGAAAGAATACTCATCGTTTCTTGGCCTTTTGGCTAAGATCAAGTGTATAGTAAAAGAATACTCTAGCCACTGTGACACCAAAGTTCCCTTATAAGTCTTTACAGACCTTTTTTTAACCTTTCCCAGAGGGTGGATCCCCAGTCCTCAGAGAAAAGCAATGTCTTTTGAGCTTATGTTAGGAGTATTCATCAAAATGGTCTGCTGACGTTGCCCTGATTATTTGTCAAGTCAGGGAAAATCTGGGAACCGGCCTGAGATTTTATCACAAACCCTGAGAAGGCACTCCAATTCCACACTTTTCTCCCAGCTTTTAAAAATTTGTAAAAGCTGGTCACCCTCTGTTACTCCATCTGGACATCATGAGAATCTCACCAGCCACCAACTCAATTCATAGAGATATATGAGTTTTTAATGAGTCAACATTTATATAATGCTTTGAGCCCCTAGGAGGACACCATTGTATAAACACTATTCACAGGGAAGTGTTAGCAGCGTGTTGGGTAAAATGAAGGGTTTTATTAAAGACAGTTAACATGGAAGCATAGCCTGGCAGCCAAAGTAAAGAAAGGTCATCGTCTGAAAACATTCATTTGTCTTCTTTTCACATCATTGCCTTAGTGTGAATGAAAACCTTGGGAAGTAGACAGGGAAGATGTCCACAGAACTGGAATACTTACATTTGGGTGTTTATTTCTTTAAAAAGGGCATGTGGAGCTTCTCATTTAGATTTCATAATCATAATGATAAGCACAGAGGGAGATAAACTTAATAGTGTAACTGTGTCACTTTTGAGTGAAACTGCAGTCTTTAGCACCATGGTCTTTATGAAAGCCAAAGAGGCAGATGCAGAAAATGAACACAGAAAATTCAAAGACAGTGTCTACAGCAGTATCCCACAACAACTGCATTTTGCAGTTAACAAACTTGCCAATTTCACTTATTTCCTTGAAAGCAATCTTTGAAGTTGGTGGTGTTATAATGTCCATATATTAAATAGGTGAAGAAAAATGGGAGTTAAAGAGCATGGGTGAATTTTGTGGAAAGGGACATTAGATCCTTAGATTCATGAGTTTGGTGGCTTGAAAGATCACTGGTGGCATTGTGGGCTATGTGTTGGGCTAACTGCAAGGTCAGCAGTTTGAACTCACCAGCCATTCATAGGAGAACTATGGGGCTTTCTGCTCTCTACAGATTTAGAGCATTCGATACTCACAATGGCATTTCTACTCTGTCTTATGGGATCGCTGTAAATTGGAAGTGACTCCATGGCAGTTGGTTGGGCATTTGGTTTTATGATGACTTGAATTCAAATCCTATCATTTCGGACTTCTCACTCTTGGAGGAGAGAGAGTACAAAGACTGGTGTGGAAGAACATGCTGTCTAAAGACAGATTATCTAGAGGAGCAAAACCAGTGAGGTTGATAAGGTTGGACCTCATTATTCATGGGGGACTGGTTCATGAAACCCTTGAGGAGAACAAAATCTCCAGCTGCAAAATGAAGCAAAGAAAATGGTGTGGTATTTGCATAGAATATACACACATCCTCTCATGTATTTTAAATTACTCCCATGTACTCTAGATTACTTACACTTGGGTCAATGGAAATTCTATGTAAGCATCCCTTTAAGCTCCCTTTTAGTTTTTGAAAGGTTGATTTGGCTATATATATTTCTGATCTCCTTTTGGTTGAATCCACAATTATGCTGCCTGTGCATATGGGGTCAACTGCATATGAATCCATATATAAATAGAGATTTACTTTAAGAGACTGGATCTTGCGATTGTGCAGGATGGTCATTCTCAAATCCATGCTCAGATATCAACCTGGAGTCTTTTCCTGAGTCGTGATTGCAGAAGGCAATGAACCTGCCTTAAAATGTATCAGGAATCGTGTCTAGCTAATGGCATCTCATGTTCCAAGACCAGAATGTCTGAGATAATGGGGAGAATTAAGGATCAAGAGAATTTTAGCTTTGCTAGAGTTTTCAGTTTTATCTAATTAATTCACCCCACAGCCTCAAAGAAGCGTCATTTCCAACTGATTGGCTGCTCACATCAGATGACAAAATGGGAGATGATAACAGAATTTCTGCCAAATCATTAAGAATTCTAATTTAGCCAAGTTGACAAATAGCACAAACCATCAAACAGAACAGTAAGAACAAGTTTTGAATATCTTTAAGAGACATATTTGTAATTTAGGTGATGCCATTCACAAGAAAACAGAACATTTGGAAAGCAGAAGTATTAATTGCAAATGTCTTCTTGCATCATTAAACAACTAAAAAGAGACAAAAAAGGCTTCACCAGTATCAAATTCCCTTCATTAAAGCAGATACCTTAAAATGTTTCTCATTGGTTATGTCATATATTTGGTTTTTAACGTTACTCATGTACTTATAAGAATAAGCTATTAGGGACGATCCTGGGAGAGAAAGATATTAATGGCAGATAATTTTCATTCTTTTCTAATTTCCCATGTAACATGTGCAGTTGAGAGATTTCTTACAATTCTGTTTCTGACCCCATAGAATTATCTACTGACAATCCTGTGTTTCTGTCTGTGATTAGAAAAATTTACTTCAGGAAATAGAGGATTTATTCCTATCTGTCTCTACCTCTATCACTGATCCAAGGCTTAAGAAGATACCAATTGGGAACATCCAAACATCTGGATGTAGCTTATCCAGTAAATCTCTTAGAACACAGAATAGATATGTGCAGGGATAATTCAGAAACAAGTAGACCAGATGGTGGCTTGAGCAGCAGTTAATTGGAAGCCCTTTGTTCCAGAATTAGGTTCTTTATTTCTTTTGTTAAATGATCTCCCCTTCTTTTTATTTTATTTTTAAATGTTCTCCTGCACCTTTTCGCTTTAGTCTACATATTTTTCCTCATTTTTATCTTGTAAAATGCTAGGAAAAAGAGACATGTTTCGGCTGAGCCCCAGTGGCATAGTGGTTGAGTGCGGGCCTGAGGCCCACAGGCTTGGCACTTCAAGTCCAGCAGCGGCTCTCCAAGAGCAAGGCTGAGTAACTCCTATGACCACCAGAGATCAGTGATTGCCCCCCCCCCAAAAAAGAGAGAGACATGTTCATCCTTTATCTGTTAGTCCAAGAAGTCAAAGTAGGCACTGGCAGATGAGTCTCCAACATTAATTTCACTACTTCTCCATGTGCTGTGACTTAATTTTTTATCTTTGATATGCAAATGAAAATACCTGCAGTCCCAGCTTTATGAAAAGAGGCAATGAGTATGTAACTGTTCTTTGAAAATCATTGTGCTTGATTAGATCCTCTGCTGACATGTCTTCAAACTCTTAATAATTTTTGAGCAAGGAGTCTTGTTTAATGCTTACTTGCTATATACCTATCCTACAAAACCTAAAAGACTGCTTTCTATGGGCTAAGTGAAATTTCATTTGCATAATAGATCACTGAGGAAGTGAGGAAGCACCCCAAGAGAGGCAGGTTGTGGAGAAAGCAGCAAGGAGTAGTCGTGAGTTGGCCCTTAGATTTGGTCCTCGCACTCTCTCAGTATTTGGAGCAAGCCATGTCGCCTCCTCATACCTCATTTGTCACAATGGAATAATAGTTCTTCTTTTGGTCCTCGCTACTGCACATTAATGCCTCATAAATAGGTTTTTAATAATATCAATTATTAAACCCTCCCACCCAAAATTCAGATGGAATTTGTCTGAGATGAGCCTAGAAAGAGCTTGGTACTGCGTTATTAAAGTCTCTGAAAGGGTAAGAAATTGGAGCAACGAGAACGTGAGTGTTGATTGCACAGGTATCACTCATGTTTCAGAAACTCACTTTATGCCACTTCACATTTTCAAAAGACCTCCATTAGTGCCTGTTTTCATTAACTGAAAGAAATATAAAGAAAACTTTCACTTTCACAGAAAAAGACAGGAGCTTTTTGAATTAGCATTCAGATTTCACATAGTCCCCAGCTGCTGAAGACTCAGCATTCAAACAGCAGAGTGACTTCACAACTATTGTTGCTTTCTATAGGGCATGTATTTATCTAGCATTCCTGCTTTGACTGCTTGCTAGGGCTTATTTCAGCTTCTCTGTGCTATTTGGTGTGATTTAGGAGCTTATTTTGAAGGGGTTTGGAATGTTCATTCATTTATATAGTCCAACTTCTCTTATTATCTGCTCAGCATACCTATGGAGTAAGTACAGCAAGAGCCTGCAAGTCTGGCACACACCTTTCCTGATTTTAAACCATTTTACACTGTTTCAATTGATGAAAGCTTTCATAGTTGAGTTCAATTTTCAGAGCAGAGGACAAAACTGAAAAACCATTTTTCAAACTTCAAGATGGTGAACACTAAACTGAACCTATCCCAAGGTCCAGCAGCTCCATTCGTGGATCTAATCAAAACTCAAACCCACTGCACATAAGTCAGTTCTGACGCACTGTGGTCCTGTGCAGGTTCTCAAAGACTGAGCATCTTCCCAGAAGCCGACTGCCTCACCCTCCTGCCATGGAGAGCCTAGTGGGTTTGGACCACCCTCTTTGGAGTTAACAGTCCCATGCCTAGCCCGCAGTACCACCAGGGCTCCTTGACCCTGGGTACATAAGCAACAACAAAATATTTAAAATCGCATTAGTGATAATGCTGTTAATAATAAACAAAAACTGAAGTCAACCCAAATGTTCATTACTAGGGAAATAAGCAAATAAATTATACAAAGGAGGCCTGGTAGCTCTGTCAAGTAATCTTGGGATTGTTAACTGGGGTCCAAATCTACAGAAAACAGCCAAGGCCACCTGATCTCCTGGAGACGGTAAGCCCTCTCTGGGGTAGCAGTGAGTCAGGCGTCACTCAGTGGCACTTAGTTTGACTCTTTTGAAGCACAGTCATAAAACTGGGTACTAGATGATCATGAAATAAGTGTACGATTTTCACTTGTAGCATCTCAAAAATGTTGAAGGGAAAGCAGGCCGGAAATGGGAAAGTATAAGAATCTAATAATTCCTGTCTATAAAATGAAAGTGTATTGTTGCTAAGTGTCCTGAATTTGGCTCTGACTCGTAACAACCCGATGCACAGCAGACCAAAGACCACCGGGTTCTGCGCCATTCTCACGGTTACCGCTATGCGAGAGCCCGAAGCTGCAGTTGTTGTATGAGTTCATCATGGTGAACGCCTTCCTCTTTTTGTTCACCCTCTTCTTTATCAGATATGATGCCACTTTCCAGGGCTGATCTCTCCTCATGATATGTCCAAAGCGCATGAGATAAAGTATCATCATTTTCACTTCTAAGGAGTAGTCTGGCCGTCTTTTGTCCAAGACAGATTTGTATGGTTTTACTTTTGTGAGGGCCGGGGGGTCCCCAAACAGTCTTATTGGCACATAATTTTCATATAATACAAGTCACTAATTCAATCAGTCATATCAAGGAGAATTGTACAATCATTGCCACACCAATTTTAACCCCCTTTCCCCCACATGGTTAAATCTGTTCTTTTGGTAGCCCATGGTACTTTCAATATTCTTTGCCAACATCATAAATGAAATGCATCACTTCTTTGGTCTTCCTTGCTCCTTGTCCAACACTAATACTCACATGAAGCTGTTGAAAACATCTTGGGTAAGCCAGGTGCACCTTAGTCTTTAAAGTGACATCTTTGCTCAGCATTTTGCAGAAGTCTTGTGCAGGAGACCTACATCTTGCAATATATCATTTGATCGCTTGACCAATGTTTCCATGAGCATTGACTTTGGATCCAAGCAAAATAAAACCCTTGACAACTTTGACCCTTTCTAGGTTTATCATGATGTTGTCATTTGTTCAATTGTGAGAACTTACATTTTCTTTACATTCAGTTGTAGTCCATACTGAAGACTATAGTCATTAATCTTCATCAACAACTGCATCAAGTCCTTTTCAAATTCAGAAATGAAGTGTTTTGGAATTCTCATTTTTCTCAATGCTATAATTTGTTTCTTTGATGCAGAGTCATGGTTTATTATGATCCATAAGGTCAAAGTTTTTGCATAGTGAATAAGACATAAGTAAATCTCCATCTGATTTTCAAGTACTAAAATAAGCTAGTTATAGTATTTAAAATCAGGTCAGTGTTGATTTTGATTGGCAGTATGACTGGGAAGAATACAAGAAGTGAGGAATGCCAAGAAGGTTCAATTTCCCAATCTGGTGGTGGTTGTATAGTTAAATTAACCCTGTGAAAATATGTTGATCAATTTCCAGTTATTCTGTTTTATTTCAATAACAAATTTATATAAAAAATCCCTACCTATTTTTTTATGTGCAGTCAGGTTGAGACTCACTCATTATCAATAATGTCACTTACAATACAGAATACATTTGGTTCTCAGCCCCAGCCCTGCTGAAGTTGAATTACATCAAAGTCCCTCGAGAGCAGTTGGCTCCTCCTCTTCTCCTTCTATTCTCATTAGGTCAGCTTCAACATGAAAACGTCCTTCTCATTTACCGAGATGTTTAATCTGGTGTTCAAAAGGTCACTGATTTAATCATGCACACAATATTTGATTGTGAAAGCATATAGCTGTATATTCAAATGTTTATTCTCTCTGTTCATTAGACATTTCATATATAATTGGTACACAGAAGGAAAGCAGGTTCGCAGCAATAACCTGGCCCCCTGCATTTGTTTGGTTTACATAAGTACACTGCAGTGAAAAGAGCAGGGCTCAGTGTCCTCCAAATTTCAACTTTTTCTGGAGATTGCCTTTTGCTGCATGACAGCAGATCACAGGCAGTCTATTTGCTCTCTGACATAAAAGTGCGTGTTGGAGAAGTCTGTTCTGAAAGTCAGTGAAAAACATTTTACAGAACTGAGAGCTGAGGTTATCAATAAGTACCAATAGTGTGGGGTATTTCCTCCTTATGCTGCAATTTTGAGCCCTAAGTCCAAATGCACAAGTCAGATAACAGGTATATTGTTGATGTCACAGTCTCTCTGCCCTTGGTACACATTAGAATAGAGTCCAGGGGATGTATGTGAATAAGATCATGAGTACGAAGCCTCTCATAGTTGAGATGGCATGCAGAGCCATAGAATGATTGCCTGATTTTGTGCTCATATTTTGAAGGAGAACTAATTGCATGGGCCAATGAAATTCACAGGTCAATGAGAAGTTCAGAGCTGACCTGTTTATGACTGCAATGAAAATTTTACTAGGCCATGAATACTCATAAAAGCAAAAACACAGGGGCACATGTAAGTAGATATAAGCACATGTAACAGATGTAAGAAAATTTTGTTGTATATATTTTAAAATATGAAAATAAGAAATAAGCCTTGCAGATGATGACGATGCTGTTTTAATTGATATTCTCTATTCTGTCACTCTGGATTCTAAAACCCATTGCAATGGCTACACAGAACTCACAGACAAAATTCATGATTGAAGGGTTTATTAAAGAAGTTAAATTGTAATGCCAGTGAGAAATATTCAGGAGTATGTTGTTTATCAGAGAAAGTTACAAAGTTCTTTCCAATCTGTGAATAAATGCCCAAAGAAGCACACCTGTGCACTGGAAGCTTCAAATCAAAGGCATTTAGCCTATGAGTCAGAAAATCCAGCTTCTGAATTTATGGCCCTGCTCAGTCCAAAGGCATTCAGTTCTATTTCCATGGCTCATCAAGTCCAGCATCACCAATTAAGTGTCCGGAGGCACCCTCCTCTGCAAGCCAACCTCCTGCACTAAAGCATTCTTATCCTGCTCCTCGAGTTGGAAGGTCTAGCACTCTCCTAGACTCTGGCTCTTAGTTCTCCTGCTGCTTCTCTAAAACAATAGCTCTATTCTAGAACCATGAGGTTCACTGCACAGAGAGTACAGACACAGAAGGACTCTAGGTCCTCCCTGGTAATGAATTTGCTATCTCTACTTCCCAAGAGCTCATTTCATGAACCACAAGATGGAAATATAGTTTCCTGTGCATAATCACTCATAGGTAAATCCTATCAGTATCTTCTCCACCTTCTTTCCAGACCCATAATCCACTTCCATTGCAATTGCACTATTACAATTTATTCTGTCTGATGGCAGAGGAGATATTTACCCTTTAAAGAAAAACAATTGAGGAGTTCATGGCTGGTTAGAGATTTTTATGCCTCTCATAGGGGAAAAGTAAAGCATTATTATATACTCAAGTTGCTAATATTATAATAAAAGTAGTAAAAAGTGTACTGAGTCTTTAAAAATACTATTTTTAAAATGAACTATATTAAATCCCAAAATAATTTTTAAGGAAATTATCTCTGAAAAGTTTATAAACCTGAATATCTTTTTATTATTTGCAATTTTAATTCATATTTGTTTTGAACCAATAATGAGAACTTTTTATCCACTATTAATATAATATAAAAATAAAATAAGTATAAATTAACTAAATTCACTTCCTCACCATATACGTATATATTAAATATGTATCTATAGTTTTATTAACCTGAAGGAAGTATAATTAATAAAAAATAGTTCTATTGGGGGCATGTAATTCTATAAGTTGTTTACTTTTAAAATTTCTAAATATGAAATTATAATTGTACTTAATCAAAATTTAGAACAAACATTGTAATTTGCTATGGAGGTCAGCATTTGGATCAGGTCTATTCCACTGAAAATAGTTACTTTTATATCTAGAATTAGTAGGAAGTATAACTGGATCATCTCACCAAAATTATTTAATCAGTATTATGAAAACATCATCTGAGAAGTTGAGCAATATGAAGAACTGAGTATTGAGAAAGGCTTATTAACAACCTCAGATATGTGGATAGAACAACTTTCTCATCAAAAGAGAGGAGGACGTGAGGCACTTGCTAATAAAGATTAAGGTTTGAAGCCTTTGGTGCATATTAATGCACTTTTAAAGAAACAAAATTCTCACAATTGGACCAACAGGTAACATTATAATAAGCAAAAAAAAAAAAAAAAAGATTGAAGTCGGCAAGGGTTTTGTCTTGGTTGAATCCAAAATCAGTGAACAGAACAGCAGCAGTCAAGAGATCAAATGCCACCATACATTGAGTAAATCAGCAGCACAAGAGCCCAATAAAAAGATTTAAATAGGGCTGAGCCCCGGTGGCGTGGTGGTTGTGCACGGGACTGCGGCCCACTGGGATGGAGGTTCAATTCCCGCTCACAGGAGCAAAGGCCAGTGCCTCCTACTCCCACCACCAGGGCAGTGATGCCTAAGAAAATTTTTTAAAGATTTAGATAAACAAGAAAAAAAAAGCTATAAGGAAAAAGTAGGAGAAAAGGAAAGCAAAACAAAAATAAATTAAGTGTTGACAAGTGGAGAGGTTATTTAAGACTAAGGTGTACCTGATGCAAGCCATGGCATATGAAATTTGAAGATTAAATAAGAAAAACTGAGAGTCAATACATTTGAGTTATATTGATTGTGAAGATTGCTAAAAGCACCATAGCCTGCCAAAAGAACACACAAATCTGTTCTGAAAGAAGTACAGTCAGATTGCTCCTTATTTAAGATCCTGTTTGCATAAAAAATATTAAGAATTCCAATTATAATACCTTCCCATTGAGACATGCCTCCCCTCCAGTTCCCTCATCCTGACTCAGAATCATAAAATATAAGCTTAATGCCTTAAAGAATGCCTTCCAACTTCCCTTAGTAAATTCTCCTAAGGATTTCCTAGGGTGTCCTCTCCCCTAAGGAAATCCCAATGGTGCAGTAGTTAAAGCATCCATCCTGCTAACTGAAAATCCATCATTTGAACCTACTGATCACTCCATGAAAGAAAACTGGGTCAGGCTGCTCCATAAGGATTTGCAGCTTTGGAATCCTTTCAGGAGAAATCTGCTTGTGCCTATAGGACAACTTATAGCTCAAGATTGACTCAGTTTCGTGCTCCCTTGCCACAGCAAAATAAAGAACCCTACTATTGTCTTATGCCAAGTACCACCCTCGTGATGTTTGGATGGTGGGCCTCAATGGCATAATGGGCATCAAGTAAAACACATCAGTCATGTTAAATGATTTGTCGAAAGAAGGCCGAAATGGCTTGAAAAATTGACCTGATTTTAGTGTTGTTGTGGGAATCACATAACCTGATGTCAATTTGAGGAGTAAGAGTGTAGGGGTGGACTCTAGCCTGTCAATCTGAAGATAGCTAATGAGACCTCTGTGTGTATAAGGCCTCAGAGGTCTTCTCCTCTAAGAATTATGGGAAACCCAGCCATATTTTCCCCTTGGAGGTGAGAGACTCACTACTCAGTCCCTTGGAGATGTTCTACTAAAAAGACTCAATGCTGACTCCCTGTGAGACATCCCAGAGGAGAAGCCATATGGGCTTACCCTGATGGAACCCTATCTCTAAAGCCAGAAAAGCCACGTAGAGAGTCCTGCCAGTGTTTAAATACTTGAGAAGCCACAGATAGGCCCTTGCCAGCACTGAGATGCTTCTACCACCACTGGGTACACAAGACTCTGCATTCACGGGCCTGTGATTGTGCTGGTGTCATTGCCTGTGCTTCATGAGTTTGAAGAGGACTTACAGATTGGCATTGGACATATGGGCTAATATCTGACATTATCTTGGACAGAGCTAGGCTGGGATGTTTTCTTAATGTTCAATTGCTCTTTCTTATACACATAAGAGTGTATATGGATTTTTTCTCTGGTTTATCCAGACAAACACACTTGCTAAACTTGAAGCCAAAGCATAGCATACAAGAGAAAAAGTAGGAAGAGTCAATATGCTTATAGGACTCCAGCATTGTGGAAGACATCAAAGAGAGGTAGAGATTACGCACTCTTTCACAAAAATACCAGTTATGATTTTAAAAATGAAAAGACTTGACAGAAAAAATTATGAACTATGGAAGAGGTGGCCAAGTATGTTAAGACTTGGTAGATATGGACTTTGTACCTCTGTTGCCTGCCCCCTTTAACTTGGTACATTATAGTCTTCCTTGGCCAGAACCCTATGAAGTTAATGATTTTTATGTTGTTTCTAATAAAGTCACTTACTTAGGTAGTGTCACAAGGTAGATCACCAAATCATTAACTATATTAAAATCCATAGTTCAACTATCTTGCTGTGCTATCAGCACCAGAATTTTCTGACCATATCATATAGGTACTGCTTTACTATCCTGAACTTTTTTTCTGAACTTCAAAGAAAAAAATGTGAAAACTTGATTCTGAGTGTTATGCAAGTATCCTCCATCTTGTGATCTGATGCAATTCTCCTATGTGTTAGGAACTTTCACTCATATGTTGTTAATGAGGCACTATTAGTGGTGAATGAAGCAGCATGCAATCAGCAGCATTAGATTGAACTTTGAGTCAATCTCTTTTAAAATGCAAACATAATTAGACAAGCAAACAGAAACATAGACATCTCACTAGCACCAAGATAGTAGAGCAAGGAGAAAACCATACTCTTTGAACCCAGGACCTGTGCATTGGAAACTTTCTAGACCAAGAGGAAGATTGATCCAAGAGGACACATGGATGTGTCCAGGGAACACTGGACACAGATGCTGAAAGAATTCAAGGACCTAACTGCCGACATGCAAGTCAATAGACAGAAAGCCTTCTCTAAAGCTAGCATCCTGAAGTAGCTTCACAAACTGGGAGAACTCATTCCATAGTGTTAAAGCCATCCGCTTGTGGTATCTCTATTATAGTAGCACTAAGTTTCAATTCTCAGCACTGTCCTAATTATTGGAGCAATGGACAGAGTTTCTAGTGATAAGGAGAACAAAAGTAAAGATGATTTCAAGAATTTTTCAATGGAATGTAAATTATAACCAGTAACTAGCCAGGTACATGGCATCTAAGATGGTAGAATTGTTTAAAATATTCACCCCAGACATATCCAAACTAAATCCATTATTATTGAGTTGATTCCAACTCATACAAACTCTTGACAGGGTTTCTGAGATTGTAAAGCTCCACAGGAAGAGAGAAGCTCCCTTCTTCCATGGAGGACTAGCTGGGTTCAAATCTTGGTACTTCTATGTAATATTCCAGGAAACCCACTTAAACTTCGTGAGACTCAGTTTACTCCACATGGCATTAAAAAAAAAGCAATGTATAGCTAACTGTATTATCCTGAGAAGTGATTAAACCAGTTTCGGTAAAGCAGTTGGAATAACATCTAGCCATAGATTACCAAATATGTTTAAATTAACCAAAGTAGCTATGAGAACAGCATTGCTGTGTGATGTCCTTAGGAGGTCACCTTGACTCATGGATGGCTAGCATCCACAACTTCCTGTATCAAGTTCCTCCAGAACAGGACCACCTGGTCATCCCTTTGCTCAAGGTGTCAATGAATGAGAAACTGAAAAAGTGACTAGGTAACAAGAGAGGCACTTCAAGCTGTTAGGAAAAGCTACTGTATTCAAAATTACTCCCCACATAAAAGAATACATAACTGAGTTCAGTCACTCATTTAAAAACAGAAAAATCAGATGGTCTGGGGCTTCAGATTTATCAATTAAAACAATTCAAGAGTTGGACTAGTGATGGGCTTAGTGGAGAGAGGATGATGTGAGAAAATTCAAACTTCAGAAGGAATAGGGTAAAGCTAAGAGATGTGGCTATTAATGCCTGCAATAAGTTTTAATCTTGGAAAACCAAAGGACCATTCTACTCTGCTCCATAGGGTCAATTTGAGTTGAAATAAGCCAGCTGGTGTTGTAGTTAGATGATCTATGTCAATTTGAAGATCAATAAAAGTGTAAGGGAGGAATCAGTCTGTCGAGCAGGTCACAGCCTAACGATGCCTCTTTAGGGATATGGTCTTCTTATAACCCAGGAATGCAGAAAAGGTCCAGAATCTAGAAAAGGCCAGGAAACAGATTCTTCCCTAGAATCTCCAAAAGGAATGCAATTTTTTTGCTGCCATGATTTCATCCTGGGGTCTGGACCCAGGAACCATAAGAAAGTTCATTTGTGATTTTTTAAGTTATTACATTTTGAGTGATTTGTTACAGCAAAATGGGAAACAAATAAGCTTTCTTACGAGTAAGCCTTATCAAATTGCAATATACATTCTGACAGAATACAAAGTCATCATAAATGTTATGAGATTAACTATGCTTATACCAGTTACCTTTATAACCTATAATAAAAATTTAACCATGAGAATCATGAATACTAATTACTATTGATAAGATTCTTGATTTTGGAAGTTTATTAGATTTAAATTACTAAAAAGGAGCCAGTGGTGTTTCAAGGATAGAATTCTCACTTTCTCACTCTAGTCTCATTTCTGTCTAATTCTAGAAATCTCCCATCTATCAGTGTGTCTTTTAATTTGAACAAACATTTTAAAAAATGTTTTTGAGAATTTAACAAATAGCACCACTCATTGTCTTTTAGTTGGTTGTACTGTGGTTGCTTGTGGAGGGCAGTTATGCTGGAAGTTGCTATTGGAACTGTAAATACACTCAAGGTTACCCAAAGTGAACATGTTTCTTGCAGCAGCACTTACAGAGTGAGAGCCGACTATAGAGCAGGAATAGGCTGTCCACTGAAAACTTTGCGAGGAGCAAGAAAACGTGGTCAGATACTGAAAACCAAATGAATAACAGTTGAACATGTCAGAGAGAGTGCAAGAAGATGAGCCCCTCAGGCTGGAAGGACTCTTCTCTAAGTCCAGGTAACCACACTGACATAGATAGAGTAAAGCCTTCCTGAGCTTTTCTTCTACTCAAAATGAGAACTGCTCTAGACATCTATTAATCATCAAAACCTGAAAGACACAAAGTATGAATTGAGGAAAACTGGAAGTCTTTAAAACTGAAACAGAGCAAAAGGACAGATATCTTAAGCATTAGTGAGCTTACATGGACTAATATTAACAGCCAGAATGCTCCTGAAACTGAGGATGGAGAAGCTTTGTTTCACATACTTTGGACCTAGTGTCAGGAGAGACCAATCTTTGGGAAAGGGCATCATGCTGAGTGAAGTAGATGGTCAGTGAAATATAAGATGACTTTCAACAAGATGGATTGACACAGAGACTCCCAACAGTGAACTCGAGTGTGGCAGTGGACTCGACTGTGAGGATGGCATAAGATAGGGCAGTGTCTTATTCTCGAGGACATAGGGTGGCTATGGGTCATAATGGACTCGATGGCATTTAACAACAATAACATAGATAAAAGTAAATATTAGAAATAATTTGAAATCCAATAAATCAATTTTGGAATACACACATGGAAAAATATATCTAAAATACATAAATTTATGACATGAAAATATATTCATTATACATCATGAAGTGATAAAAAAACATGTTGAAAAATAAAAATGAGTTCACATCTTTGATATATGAAATAGATCATAAAATTAGTATTAATATACATTACTCACTACTATTATCTTTGTCATAAAAATGTCTTTGATGATTTTAAATCATAGCATCCTTATTTTTTGTATTTCCTAAATGTATCTAAAACAAGTGTACATTTTGTTGATAGAAAAAAAAAGAAGCAAAAAGGGTATACAAGTATTGATTGCAGAAGGTTTATATTGACTAAAGAAAATTATTATGGCATTATACTGAATATCAAAAAAAAAGAAAAGAAAAGAAAATTGCACATGCAGAACAACTGCCAGTAAATAAATAGAAGAAAACTATAAAGAAATGCACCAAACTAATCACATTAGTGATCTCTGGATTTTTCTCTTTAATATTTTATAAATATGAAATGCTATAAATTTAAACTATCACCAAGGAAGAAAGGTCCATTGTAAACATTACATTGTTTCTATTTTTCTATATGTTTTCTCTGCATCCAGATTGCTTACAACCGGTTTTGCCATTTATTCTCCTTTTTACATCCCGCATGGCTGTATGGTGGGAAGGCTTGCAGCTGATTGATTCCGCACTTCATCTTTGTCTCTCCTCCAGCCCACACTTTTCTCTTCAGCCCAGCCCTTGTCACTACTTTTGTTCTGTCTCCTCTATTTCACCCTGGCGTGGATGTTCTGAAATATGATCCATTATTCTGAAATATGGCCATTAATCACAACAGAAAAAAATGTGCAGGTAGTAGAAAAATGTGGAGTTTTAGACTGTGATGTCTAATATCGATATCCACAAAGGGATTTGTACTTGGAAAGGAGATTATCTAACAAATGAGATAAAGATGAGGTCTCTGACATGCGGAAGGGGGGTGGGGGAGAAGGATAAAAACCAGGAGCCCTGCCTATTCAATCCCAGCAGAAGGGAGCTATAGCTCTGAGTCACCAAACTAGATTAGGTCCTTGAGGAAATCTGTAAAATTAAGTCTATAAAAGCTGGCCCAGCTGGTTAATTAGCACACTGTACAGCAGATTATGTTTATAGTTTGATTTTTATATTATGGGCTGCAGGCTAATAAGTCAAGCCAATTACATTACCAAGGACTTGATGACTTCTTTTCTTTCTCAGATGAGTTCACTACCAATAAACTGGTGCTCATATACAGCCAGGACCATTTGTGTTCTACGCCTGATTTCTCAGTCCTCTATGTGAAAGCATCAGCAAACAGCAGAATGCTTCCAGAAGGGCTAACACATTTAATGTTATGCTGAGATCCCCAACTAGAACCAGGCTAAGGAAATGATTCATTTATTAAGGTTGTAATTACAGGCTATGAAACAGCTGGTTATGAGCTATTTCTTGGGCCACAGCTTCTTTGCAACATCTGTTAGTAGGAAAAATGTAAGGCACTGACTCATACTTTTAAGCATCCTCTTCCAAATGAGAAAAATATTATAGATCTTGGAACATCTTTTTTAACAAACCTGCCCACAGACAGTATGGGTGCCATTCCCAAATAGACTCTACAGTTCCTCGACTGGTGGCGATGCTGTTGGTATAGTTTGGAAACATCCAATGAGTTCCGACTCACATCAATCTGGAAATATCACAAAGTCGAATGCTGCCCGACACACCTGTACTATCCCCCTGTGGGGTTGTGTGCTTATGTTAATTTCATGATTGAGATGTAGGGGTGGAGTCTAGCCTGTTAATCTGGAGATAGCCATTGAGTAGCCAATGAGGCTTCTGTGTGGGCATGGCTTTCTCCTGAGACTTCTGGGAAATCTCTTGATATTTCCCTCATGAAGATGAGAAGCTATCTTCCCCAGTTGTTTGGGAGTTAGTCTCAGAGACAATGAATCATGGACAAGACAAGATGGCAGCGTCTGAGGAGCTGGAGGAGAAGCCACACGGCTTTGCCCCGATGGAGCCAAACCTCTGAAGCTGGAGAGGCCACATGGGGACCCCTGCCAGTGATGACTAGCTTCTGTCACCACTAGATGATGTTATGAACCCTGAGTCCTGGAAGCAAGGAGCCATGGGGAGACCCCTGCCAGCACCGGGATTCTGCACCCACTGACCTGTGACTTCATGAGTCAGAAGGAGACATTATAAACTGGTATCAGGCATATGGGCTAATATCAGACTTATGACTTTTAACTGGACTGGGTTGGGATGCTTTCTCAATGCTCCATTCCTTTTGTAAATAAACCATTCCCTTATATCCATATGTGTGTCTATGAAATTTGTTCCTCTAGTCTACCCGGACTAACACACCCCCTAATAGCAGGTTTATCTGAGTCCATTGTTGCAGTTTACGACACACCCCTTTGAAGGTCTTTGGATTTTTTTGCGCACTCTTTAGCAGAGAGGATGATGCTGCTCTCCAATTCCTTTGGAACTTTTGTCTCATTCCATTATAGAAACATTTTTTGTGTGTATTATGTAATTCATATTCTCTCTCTTAAAATATTCACACACACACAAAGATGAACTTTTTATTTCTTACCGAATATTCTCTGTATTTTCATGCATTTTCCCATGTTGTGTCATTGGTTTGAAATGTTTCCTCTCTGAACCCCAACAAACCCTCCTGTTAGAATTGTATTCATCTGCTAACTTACAATCTAATGATCGTGTTTCATGACTTCATGCCTGTTTGTTTCAACTAGACTTGTGAGTCAATATACGTTTTTGATTTAATGTATATTTTAATATTACCACTTACTAAGTCTACGACCTTAAATGAAGCATGAGGGGGTTTTAAAAAGTAGGTGGAGAAAGTCCCTTATCTTTTCATTCCATTTTTCCATGAACTTTTTGAAGGCCCCTCAAACTTAACCACCCTTATTTTCCTTCTGTAAATGAAAGGCGAAGATAGTATAACTGTATCACAGGATTGTTGTGATGGTTTAATTAACTAATCCATTTAAAACACCTTAAATGATGACTAACCTACAGTATGGAGGAGAATGCTTATTCCTTTACACCTATACTTTTTTCCATGTAAACATAGAACCTACTGGTGTCTACCAAATCTTGTGTGCCACAAATTTTTCAATGCTTGATTTTTCAGAAGTACATGGCCAAACTTTTCTTCTGAGGTACCTTTGCCTGAACTTGTACCTACAATCGTTCAGACAGCAGATAAGTGTGTTAACTACTTACACCATTTCAAGCCCAGGAATACATTTTCACCAATATGGTATTTTCTTCCTGTCACCTAGTACAGAAATCTGTTTTAGTTCCTTTTATTCTTTTTTGTTTCTTTCTTAGACTATTGAATCTCTTTTGCCATTAGTCATGTTTATTCAGTTTCCCTTTTAAAAGACATAAAGGGAGAGGCCAAATTGAGCATATATTTTTCTCTCTTGCTGAATGTAATTCCTTGAATTTAACTTAAAGCATTGCTTGAGTATTACATATTATGCAAGTATCATATAAGCCTCATCAAGCATTATTGTAGTGAGTTGAACTGGATTTTCTTTTAATTTAATGGAAAGGAAACTTTGATGATTCAATGATTTTGCAGATGTGCCTTTTCTTTAAAGAATGCTTTTAGATACATGTTGGTCTTCATCTAAAATTTGATCTAGGTCTAGGAGATCTCCAATCCAACTGCTGCTATGTATGTCACCCCTATACTGGTCCTGTGGGTTAAGAACTCTAATTGTGTAACTTACAGAAGTTCCAGCGCTCATTCTTGATGCCCTTCAATGTTAAAACCTCGAACAATGAAAACGTAGCAGCACATCATATAAAAAATGGAGTAACAGCTGAAGAATATAAACAAAAACTTTTGAGCAAGAGTCACCCATTGCCTTTACATCTTGAGGCTGAGTTTTTCTTGCTGTTGTTTTTTCATTTTTTGTTTTTGGGGGGCATCACTGCCCTCTGGCGGTCGTGGGAGCTACCCAGCGCTGCTCCTGAGAGCCGCTGCTGGATTTGAACCGCCAAGCCCGCGGGCTGCAGTCCAGTACCCAACAACTAACACCACCGGGGCTCAGCCCTAAGCTGAGTTTATTATTCATGGTGTATTCAAAGAAGTTTAAAACCAGAAACTTTAGGATTCCATAAAAATACGATGCAGATTGACATGAGATGAGAGCACATCATGGTTGAAAATCTAATTTTTATCTCAAAGATAAATAGTACAAATAAATATTGCAAACTCTTATAGGAGTAAGCAAAGTCTGACTTGGGCATGACATAATGTTGCTGCTGTGGCCAGTTGAAAGAGTCCCCAAGAGTAAGAGAGGCAAGCTCAAAAGAACCTCTCACATCAGCAGGTGACTGGACCTTTGTTTGGATCACTGAAAAAGTGCTCACCACAGAGCCTGTTAGAATGAAAATGATTTATTGGACAAGCAAACTGTTTTTCAATCTGGGAGTATCAAAACTAAAGAGTGTCCGCTTACACGATTGCAATGTCTATTTAAAGGTGTAAGTAAGTCTCTTGTCCTTTGCTTTTATTAGCTAATCATAACTAATTTTCCTTGGGGTGGCCTCTGAATAATAAACTGACTTTACTTAATTGAATGTGTGTTGTCATTGCATGCTGCTAATCCATGCTAATTAATGTTAATAAGTCAAACTTGTTTAAAACGCTATTCTCTCTCTTGCAGCTGGCTTCCGGTCTAATTTTTGTTTGGCTCTGAGCCCACAGAGATCACTGCAAAGTAATTTACTCAGTCTCTCTCTTACTTAGCTTGCTTATGGAAGCATGGAGATTATTTTAGTTTCTCCTGGCTGTCTCAACAAGGTACCACACATCAAATGCCCTAAAATGGCATGGACTTACTATCTCACAGTTCTGGAAGGTGGAAATACAAAATCAAGGTGTCAGCAGGACCACGCTCTCTCTGAGAGCTCCTGGGAAAGACCGTTCCTTACCTCCCTCAACTCTGGTATCCCCAGGCAGTTCTTGCTTTGTTGGAGCATAATTGTAATTTCTGCCTTGTTTCCATATACACTCTGACACACGTGTGAGTCCGCGTCTGCTCTCCTCCTTTTATAGAGATGCCAGGCATATTGGGTGAGGATCACCCGACTGCGGAATGACCTCATGCTAATTTAATTCGTGGCCTCTTCAAAGTTCCTACTTCCAATAAGGTTATTTCCAGATACTGCAGACTAGGACTGCAGGATATCCTTGGAAGTGAAGAAACACAATTCAACCCCTAACAGGAATAATAAATAGGATCAGCCGTGAGCATGAAATAATACACATAAATTTGCTGAAAGCGTGATTGGCAGACACTAAGTATTCCTGCCCTGCCAGCTGGTTTTATTAGCCTCTAGAAATAGCACAAAACTATTTCTACTCCAAGTACTGTTTGTGTAGAAAATATTTTAGGGCTGAGATTGTATGTAGAAAAAATAAATTAGACCTTTCCTAAGGATCTTCTCCAAGTAGAGTTAATAAAAGAAATCCAATATTCCATTCAAGAACTGCCTGTTTTATCCATAAACATTCATCCTCATGTTCCTGAAGCCAAATTACAATTTGATTCACTCTACATGATTTAGGCTATGTATGGTTCCCTGTTTTATCTGGTCATTCTTTATTAATCCTGTCGTGAGGTGAAATGCAGTGACCACGGTGCTTTCTTCATGTTTCTAGGCCATATCTTTCAGGCATGATTTAATACATATATATTCCCAATCATTAAGAGCAGTCACACAATAGGGTGCCCAAGAATTGGAATGAATCAGATTCACAACAATTAACAGTGTTATCCAATTATAAGAATCTTAGTGCTACATAAGGGAATGTATGATAAGAATGAATAAAAATTAATGTTAAGAACTGGACTTTGGTTGGAATATATTATTTTGGGGATGCTAAGTGAGGACCAGAATTGTTAGACATTTATTTCAGGTTGTTTCATGAAAACAAGCATAGAAGAGAGTTTTTATGCCTGGGAAGCTTGAATTCTTTTGGACAGTGAATTACCTCATCTTTTAGGATCAATAAACCACTTCAAGCTTTAGAACTTAGTTTCTCTTTCTAACCGTGAGTATAATGAGATGACACAGCAAATTGCCTAAGGAAGAAGATAACACTAAGAAAAGGAAAGTCATACCAACTCAGTGTCAATGTCACCTGTAGCTGTGAAAGAGAAAAAACAAAAGGCAACTTAGCAGATTAACCCTATAAATGCATTCTTATGTTGTCTGATGTGGATTGTTCTACTATGGAGGGGAAAAGGGAAAAGTTCAAATGCTAGAGGATTGGGGTAAGGGTGGTATAACTATTATTATTATTTAATCATTTTATTGGAGGCTTGTACATTGCTTATCACAATAAACAAATACATACCAAGCACCTTCACCTGCCTGCTGCCGTTATAATTCTCCTGATATCTGCTCTTCCACTTGAACCCTTGATATCAGCTCTTCCTCCTTTCCTCTCCCTCCCCCTCCCCCCTCTCCCACCAGTTTCAGTACTTTTAAAATTATTATTTTATCATATCTTACATTGCCTGACATCTCCCCTCACCCACTCCTCCAAAGTCCGTCCTCCAGATAGGAGGTTATGTGTAGATCCTTGTAATTGTGTCCCCCTCTTGAACCTACCCTCCCTCCACCCATCTAGTAACTCCCACTGGTCCTGAGGGGTTCATCTGTCCTGGGGTCCCCATAATTCCAGATCCCACCTCTACTGGTGTACCTCTTCCAGTCCAGCTGGATTTGTAGGGTAGAATTGGGATCATGATAGTAGGGGAAGGAAACCTTCAGGAACTAGAGGGAAGTTATATATTTCATCACTACTTCACTGCACTTGACTGGCCTGTTTCCTCCCTGAGACTCTTCTGTAAGCGGATGTCCAATTGCCCACAAATGTGCCTTGGGTCCCCACTCTGATCTCCCCTTCATTCAAAGTGATGTGATTCTTGTTCTTTGATGCTTAATTACTGTTCCCTTCAACTCCTCGTGATCACACAGGCTGGTGAACTTCTTCCATGTGGACTTTGCTGCTTCTGTGCTAGATGGCCACTTGTTTACCTTCAAACCTTTAAGACCTCAGACCTTTTATCATTTGGGAACTGGGCATTATTGACTTCCTCCACTCTGTTTGCCTTTGCATCCATTTGTCTTCAGCGATCATGTTGGGAGGATGGGCACATAATGATATAATTTTTATTCTTTGATGCCTGATACCTGATTCTTTCCAGACCTCATGGTCACACAAGCTGGTATACTTCTATATTTGGCCTTGTTGCTCCTGAGCTAGATGACCAATTGTTTACCCTCAAGGTTTTAAGACCTCAGACATTATATCTTTTGATGGCCAGTCACCATCATCTTTCTTCACCACTCTTGTTCATTCCCTCACATGTCCTCAGTGATCATCTCAGGAAGGTGTGCACACAGTGATACAATTTTTTTCCTGTTCGATGCCTGAGACTTGATATTTTTGTCACCTCACGGCCATATTGGTTGGTGTGCTTCTTCCATGTGGGCTTGGATACTTCTCAGCTAGATAGGCATTAGCTAATCTTCAAGTTTTTGAGACTCCAGACCCTATTTCCTTTGATAACTGGGTGCCATCAGTTTTCTTCACCACATTTGCTGATGCACCTATTTGACTTCAGAGATCCTATTGGGCTAGTGAGCATCATGGAATACCAGATTCATGGAACAAAGTGTTCTTGCATTGAGGGAGCACCTGGGTGGGGGTTCAAGGTCCATCTGCTACCTTAGTACTAAACCTATAAATATATGCACCTAGATTAATTCCTTTCTTATTATAAATAATTATATTTACATATGTACAGTCCTGTTTTGACCTCTACAAGCACCCTTTACCTTCTAATTCCTTCCTCTATTTCCTTCTATCTTCCTCCTGTCCCACCATCATGATCCACCTTCATTTGAGTTTCAGTACTTCTGCTCTATTACATTACCCTTACATAAGTCCTACCAGGCCTCCTACACCTCTTTGCCACCGAATCTGGACCACTTGTTGCCCCCCCCCACCATTCCTGACCCTGTCCATGCGCCTCCTCATTGTTCCCCCTCCCCTGTGTCTCCCAGGAACCGTCTGACCAGTTGTTCTCTCTTCCCACTGTCCATCCACTAGTGCTCCCTTCTTGATTCAGTCCATTTTGGGGATGCAAACCACATTCCTTCCCCACCATGTTACCCCCAAAATGTCCTCTGTCGCTGTTATTATTTATAAACCATAGAATATGTATTTTCTACCAACATCTGATAAATGTTTATTGAATTTCTAGATTTCATGTCTGCTGTTCCTGGAAATTTCATGAGTTTGGGGATTTTTTTTCACTTACTTTAATAGAATGGGCATAAAAACTGAAGTGTTACTATACTGTTAGTTGAATTTTGTGTCAATACAGAAATCAAAACACATTTTATTGTGCTCTGAAACTGTAGAAGAAGAGGCAATACCACCTACAGAACAAGGGAATGTTGTGTGGTCTAGACCCAGGAAAGCTGTGACTCACAATGTTTACTTTCACTATACTTATTCAGTCTTCACCCTGAGCAAATAACCAGAAAAACTGAACTATATGAAGAAGGCAGTGATCTGAAGAAGGTTTATTAATGAACTTCCATATATTCATGACACAACTTGGCCAGGAAGAGTAACTGATTAGGCAATAGTGGTCTACTAAAAAAACTTTGACCTTTGTTATATTCACTGCAAATATCAACAAGCATGAAGAAGAAGTTTGGGTAAAACAAGTGGGGATATAGAGAGAAACTCTAAAATTGCATTATATTTTCTAGTCAGTAAATCCAACCTACATATAAGACTATTGAATTCAGGTATAATTATACCTCTTATGATCCTAGTGATTAGGCGTACACGTTGTGTCCATCAAGTAAAATTAGTTTTTTACTGGATTTCAGTCAAAGACTGTGCTCATGAAATGCATTCTACATAGCTGATAGGTTACTGGTATTTATCACTTAAAAACAATAAAAGCACTTAATGCAATTTGACTAAAGTTGTAATACAATTATCCAAGTAGTTAAGTGTAAGCCATTATCTGCAGACTCTAAAATAATCTAAATCAGGTGATTCTAATTCTCATGCTCTTGAATCCATATTTTTCTCATTAGCCCAAACCAACTGTGAAACTGCTGACCAGTCATCCCATCGGATCCATCATCCCAATCTAAATTTAAGTCATTGCCTCAAAACGTATTCTTCCTGTGCTATCTTACTAGATTATACTACTATCCACCTACTTGTACCATCTTGAAACATGGGTATTAATATCAATACTTACTCTCACTCTCTGTAAGTGCTAACTGGATCATGAATCCATTCCTTTTGTTCTATTCCCAATGCCACTCCAACAATCTTAATTTATTTCCACCTGGGTAAAGGAAATCAAAGCTTTTGGAAGATGGGTGATTAGGTTGGCAGTTTGTAAAGGAAGACACAAACCATCATTCATAGGCATGAATTATGTAACATTCCATGCTTTTGATAGAGGACAGGCATTGAAATCTAAAAGCCTCTCTTTTAGAAATTTCAAATTCAACTTCTCTTAATTTGTTAGCTCCTGAAGTCCAAAGGGATTATATTTTGGGACAGAAGACAACAGAGTTGCCATGATCAGTTAGAAACCAGAGAAATGCAGTGTATTTTATAGAATGTTTCCAACCTCTAATAAAAGTTTTACAGGGAATATAATCTTAAAGTAAACATTATAGAAAGTTGTTTTAAAAATAGACAGATGCCCACAAAACAATACTGTTACGCATCTGAAGGGCCTGTTTTGGGTGATGGGGGCACCTAGGCATCCCTTCTCCCTCCACGATTTCAGACAAGTTACATCCAAGAGTTTCCGAGAACCCCCTCCCTCACTCACTGCAGGATTCCTTAGCAACTTCTTTCTCCACACCATGAGACAAGTCCTCCAAGGAGATTGATCCCACCAAGTCATGAATCGCAAGGATGCTAGTCATTCTGTCTTTGCTAAATCAGAATCTCCTGTCTAGACTTTTCCACAATACAAATGCTTGCTCTCTACTCCAGGAGATTATAAATTACAATTCTGATTGTTAAATACCTGTGAGTGAATACCTTAGTTCTAGAGAGGGTTCCGATTCAAATAAGTCGGTCAATCATAAGAACAAACTTCTAGTTGAATGCAAAACCCCAAACATTGTCCTTGACATAATGTCTACTCATAGCAACCCCAAGCCATGGTGGTTATGAATTGGGCAAGATCAGCACTTAGTACCACCAGCAGTTCCCCAGAAGAGAGACAGGACTTTCAACTCTCGTGAAGAGGACATGTTCAGAAACTCACAGGGACAGTTCTACCCTGCCCCATGGGGTCTAGTTGAATGCCTTCTCGACACTGAACACAGTACTCAGTGTTTTACATCTACAATCTCATTTAATAATTAGTATTCACATTAATGTGTGTTAGATATTTTGAACAGTATCTTAGTGATGAGAAATATAAAGCTAAATGAGCAGCAATTCATAACTAAAAGGATTTAATCAAACTTGGCTCTAGAACGTGTTAACACACCACTTCTGCTTTGAAGTCTATCCTAATTTTTAATCTTCATACAGATATTTCCCTCATGAGCTTGTTAAATGTGTGTGGAGATAGATAAACTTTCTTACTTTTAGAAATTTCTCCACTGGAACATGGATACATCTCTTTTTAGAGACTTTTCAAGATTGGGCCTAGCACGAAGATAAATGACTTGAGGACAAAGCAATAGGGCTTTCATCTGCAAGTTGTTTCTATAAACTTATTTTAGAAAACTTCAAGAGTCCGAGCAGCACAAGCAGCATGTGATTGGAGGTGAACCTAAAAGTTGTCCATTCAAACCCACTCAGAGGAAGGAGAGGCCTGGAGAGCTGTTTCCAAAAAGAGGACAGCCAAGAAAACCCAAAGGAGATGGCCCTTCACAGCCACAGCATCTTTCCCAGAAATCAACATGCTTAGAGAACAGCTTTCTGAGCTTCATCATGTGCCCTGTGACGTCTTTTAACCTTGCTCATATCTTCAGCTGAAGACCGGTGCCCAAGAACTTTAAATCAAAAATCACAATGCATCTGGCTCCTTTCATATTTCTTCTATTATTCTTAGGGCAGTAACTTACTTTTAAGTGACTTCACTGAACAATTAGTCTCATCACACCGAGACTGGAATTTCCAAAACCATTTATTTTCTCCAAGGAGAGGAACTAAGTTCATCACTACTAAAATCAGCAAGCAAAATCCCTACAGCAGAAGTTTTGTGTCAAATCTTAAACTTATCTTTGTAGTAGGTCCCCATTTTCAGTACTCAGCTTTCAACAATGATTAGCTTATATATTCTCATATCTTCAGTCCAATCTGTAAATGGCATTTCTAATGAAAAGAGAGGAAACTTTTATAGCCTACAATCCATATCAAAATATAACTTTGGCATACTTTAAAGTAATTAGGAATTATCAAGTTGAAAAATCAGTCCTTGATTTTTTAGATAAAATCAAAGAGTCTATCTTTTTCCCTTTGTACTATTGTCTTCTGACACAAAAGCAATATGGTTGCTCCAGTTGCTCATCCTACAAATCATACTATCATTAGGTTGCCAAAATCACTCACCAGCACGAAGATTTATCAGCTGCCTATAACTATAGTATAGTCCAATGCTGTTCTAAGAGTAATGATCACAAAGTATACCCAGACCTTCTGCTCAGGGAATTAGCATAGACATAGCAGGGTATCCTCGGTGGAAAATGGAAGACAATTTATAAAGTTCTGTCCAATTACTCTCTAAAGCATTAACTGATATTTTAATGGAAGATAAGTTTATATTGTGCTTGCAGGGTAAGTGGGATTGTTTGCTATTTTGTAATGCAAAATAATGATCAAGTGTGCTCTTTAAGGAATCTGTCTATAAAATAATAACAAGACAGATAGATAAGACAGAGATATTCCATGTTCTTTTGCCACAAATAACCATGACGTGCTATATCACCAGTCTTCCTGTGATTAGAGTCATAGAACTGACAAGAGAAATTGTGGGAATGCTCCATTAACCATGAAAGGAATAGAAGTGCTCGTTCTGAGTATGAAATGAAGATAAAGTGAAGATTTCTTGGTTCTGTTAGATAGGAAACCTGACTGCATTTCTTTTTAACTACTTTCCTGATCTAACCATGTAGGATAGTCACTCACCAAATTTTGAAGCATTAGAGATGAAGTTGCTGAGTTAGTTGTAAAGAATTCATAAGATGGTCTTGCTTAACATGTAATCTTTTATCATAGAAAATATTCTTTGCCTCGGTTCAAATGTTTTAATTATTTGGGCAAGTATAAGGAACCAACCTGTCTTACATAAGAATTTAAAAATCAGATCTCAAATACCAAAGATGCAAAGTCTCTTCTCTGAAAATGGAACAGCAGTCAATAAAGACGAAAATATAACAAAAGTTAATTTCTTGAAGCCGTACAAAATCTTGGAAGTAATTCATTTGAGTTAATGATGAACCATACAGTGTAGCCTGAACTTAAAAGCCAGAAAAGTTACCATGCTTTCCCCAATGGCTTCTAGCATTAAGAAAACAAAATTCGGGGTACAGCCATTTCATTTTCAGGGATTTTAAGAATAATTTTCACAATACTAAGACATTACCGTTTAGTTTACCTAGAAAGCTATCAAAAGATTTATGAAGGAATGATCCCGTTCCATTCACTACTAATTATCACTGAACCTTGATTGCATGTTTAATCAAGTTCAGGTCACAGAAGTTGGCAGAAGTCTTTATTTTTTTCTTCTTTGACAGTAGTTGTGGTGAACATTTGAATAATTGTGGTATAAACTTATCTCTGATATAGGTATATTGATACTAAGCTATTTCTGACAATATTGTACTTTGGGATAGGTACTAAAATGTTCATTTTGATAATGACTGCAATGTAATTTCTCTTAAATTAAGCATTTCAATCATTGTCCAATTTTCAAATACCCATCCATAACAGTTCACTAATGTCTAGAATGGTGATTTTTATCTTTCATAATTTGTTTTCCGAAATTACTTTACACTCTATGCCCCATGTTCTGGATGTAATGAATGTTTACAGATGTGTTGTCTCAATTGATTGTGTCATATCAGCAAATGAATGTCCTGAGTGCTTTACTCCATCCATGTCATCATTAAGGTTAACTCTACTTTGAAGAGATAGCTTGTCCCCAGTCCCGCCCAGCATTATATTTGACAATGTGCCACTGCTATACACAAAGTTTTTACTGACTATTTTTTTAAGTAGACTACCATCTCTTTCTTTGTAATGTGTCTTAATCTGAAAGCTCTGATGCTACCTGTCCCCCATGGGTGACGCTGCTGTGCTTCAAGTGCTGAACCACCTGAAGTACCAGTGGCATACATACAGCATCATAGCAACATGCTTGCTAACGCAATATAACCGCATCTATTTTAATTGATACAGATACCTAAAGTGACACTTTCTTCAGTCCTGTAGAAATGGTGATAATATTCGTTGAATGATAATTTTAAGAAAATCATTACATGTGTCTCTCTTTAAAATAGATTGTATCATTCTGAATTAGTAAAATTTGTAGCACAGCATAATCTCATCTGTTTTCATTGATACAGATACTTAAAGTGATACTCTCTGTAGTCCTGTAGAAATGGTCATAATATTCATTGAATGATAATTTTAAAAAATCATTATATGCACCTGTCTTTAAAATAGACTGTATCATTCTGAATTAGTAAAATTTGTTAGCAATGTATTACCTACATGTGTGCTGGCCATTGTCCTAAAACATTTTTGACTGTGTGTGTATTCTTACACATATATTTCTATGTAGTTCACTAATTACAGTAATGGATATTTTATTTATTTACATGAGGTGACTAATACTGAGATAACTGTACAGAGATGCATTAGTGCACACACTAAAACTGAGATACGAACTTCAATATATCTGTGCTCAGGCTCTTCTTTTTAAGAACCCTGGTGTGTTACGAATGTTCAAAACAAGAAGGTACACACGTTGTTTTGTTTTGTTTTCCTGACTATCTATAAGCCTATGGACTGCAGAATCAGACACCACTCAGTTCTGCACCACACTCCTGGTTGTTCTTCTGTTAGTAGAATCTCCATAAAAGAGAGGGTTCACTCTAAAAACAAAGGATTAAATGCAGAGAGCTGCCCATGTCTAGAATTTTAGATCTTCTCACAGTGTGTCTACTCAAAAGTACTGATAGCTGAGCCTCCCTATGACACTTTGGAACAAATTTAACTTTCCCTGAAGTCAACATTTCTTAATCTCTGCATGTTCTTTTTAGGTAAATTTAACCACATTTTCTCAACTTCTTTTGCTGGATAATTAGAAACCATTGTGTACAAATAATTACATTCTCCTCTATGCATAGAATAGTGTTAGTTATAAAATACCCTAAGTAATGCTGGTAGTGCAAGGGTAACCCATGGGGCTGCAAACAAAAAGTGCTGCAACTTGAAAACACCAGCGACTGCCCAGAAGAAATGGTTAAAGCCACAGAAACCCTATGGGCAGTTTTACTCTACCCTACAGGGTTGTTACACATCCAAATCTATCTCATGGCAGTAGCATTCTTTTTTTAAAAATCATTTTATTGGGGGCTCTAATACTCTTACAATCCATACATCCATCCCTTGTGGCAAGCACACCTGTACATTTATTGCCATCATAATTTTCAAAGCATGCTCTTTCCATACTTGATCTTAGCCAAAAGTGATAACATGTTCTTTCTACTTGAGGTCTTGGTATAAGCTTTTCATTTTTCCTCTCTCCCCCACCTTCTTTCCCTCATGAACCCTTGATAATTTATAAGTTATTGTTATTTGATCATGTCTTACACCAATCAATGACTCCTTCACACACTTTTATGCTGTCCATTCCCCTGGGAGGGGTTTACACATAATCATTCTGATCAGTCCCCCTTTATCCCCCACCTTCCCCTGGTAGGACTATTCTCAATATTTGTCCTGAGGGGCTTATCAGTCCAGAATTCCCTGTGTTTCAAAGTCATATCTTTACACATGTACGTGTTCTGGTCTAGCCAGATTTGTAAAGTAAAATTGGGGTCATGGTAGTGAGGGGGAGGAGCATTAAAGAACTGGAGGGAAGTTGTATGTTTCACTCGTGCTGTACTACAATCTGACTGGCTCATCTTTTCTTGTGATCCTTGGAAGGGGATGTCCAATTGTCTACAAATGGCCTTTGGGTCTCCACTCCACACTCCCCCTCATTGACATTGATATGAACTTTTTATTCTGGATTCTTGATGCCTAATAACTGACCCCATTTACATCTCATGATCACAAAGGCTGATGTGCTTCTTCCATGTGGACCATCATCTAGATGGCCATTTGTTTATCTTCAAGCCATTAAGACCCCAGACACTATATATTTTGATAGCAGGGCACCATCAGCTTTCTTCGCCACATTTGCTTATGTACCCACTTTGTCTTTAGCATTCGTGTTGGGAAGCTAAGCATCATGAATACCAGATTATTAGAATAAAGTGTTCTTGCATTGAGGAGTACTTGAGTAGAGATCAAAGACTGTCTGCTACCTTAATATTTAACATATAAATATATGTACATGGATCTATTTCCTATCATTACATATAAATGTATTTACATATGTGCATACCTGTATTTAAATGTCTATAAAAGTCATTTGCCTCCTAGTTCTTTCTTCTATTTCTTTTTGCTTTCCTTTTGTCCCACTATCATGTTCACCCTTCATTTGGGTTTCAGTAATTCCTCTCAGTTATAGTGCTCTGGATCAAGCCCTACCAGGCATCCTATACTCTCCTCACTATTGATTTCAGATCATTTTTTGCTTCCTTGCCCCTGATTTTGTTAATACCTGGTCCTTTTTCCCTGCCTCCCTTTCTCCTGGGTTACCCCCACTCCCAGCCCCCTGAACCATTGTTTTCTCCTCAGATTATTTTCCCCACCTATATCCTCAACACAGACATGCAGAGACCAGAACAAGAACGAGCAAAACCAAACAACATGTTCTGTGTACAGATTCTAGTCTAGCCAGGTTTGTAAGGCAGGGAGTATTGTATTTTAAATCACTAAAATAATTTTCTACAGTTCAGATGAGGAAACTCATTTTAGCTAGCTCAGCCACATAATATCTTATGCCTGTAGATATATGTTTAGCTTTGCTTCTAGATATGATTTATTGAATTCCTGC